>VYXC01002885.1:2168-18733 GCA_013397175.1 Platysteira castanea
ACGGCGTCGCGGATCACGTTCTCCAGGAACACCTTGAGCACGCCGCGCGTCTCCTCGTAGATGAGCCCCGAGATGCGCTTGACGCCGCCGCGCCGAGCCAGGCGGCGGATGGCCGGCTTGGTGATGCCCTGGATGTTGTCGCGCAGCACCTTGCGGTGGCGCTTGGCGCCGCCCTTGCCGAGCCCCTTGCCTCCCTTCCCGCGACCAGACATGATAGCACTCCTACCACTACCGACAACGCTGCTGCTGTCAGCCGGCTCCGCCCGCGCCGCGGCCTTTATAGTCCGTAGTCGGACCTGGTTGGGAGCAGGGGCGGGCACGGCGGCCGGGGGCCGGGCCTGCGCCTCCGCCCCTTTCGCCGCTCGCGGGCACCGCCCCGGGGCCCCGGCCTCCTTCTCCGCGCCTGTCCCCGCCTCCGTCTCTGCCCCCCCTCACACTCCCCCGCCTCGCTCGGAGTCCCCCAGCCCCTCGGTTTCCCCGACTTCTTCCCCACTGGGCGGCGACAGCCCCAGACCTGCCTATTAAGGTTTGAGCGCGGTCCCCTGGTCGGCTCTATCTGAGCTTTGTGTGACCAGTCTCAAGTGCCTCAGAGGCTTTCGGCCCACTGCACCCTTGCGCCGGGTTCGGCCGGTATTGCGGACTCCACGAACCTTTAGAGTGTATTTGCGCTGCGCTCTCCTGGTACCATGCTCCCGAAAAGTGTTAGGAGCCACTTTCCTTGACTTTGCCTTATTCTCTCCTGTTGCGTGCTGGACATAATGGAATTTCCTTCAAACATTGTCACATTGCTTTTTCTACCAAATGACATAAATGTTAGGAGCATATATTTGTCTTATATTGTTGTTGCTGTTTCAGACTTACAATGAATATTCTCAACGTTACTGTGTTGTCATACCTACAGCACAACGTAACTTTTTTCTTTGCCTGCCAAATTTGGATATTAGTAACCTACTTTTTGGGAGCACTAATTTTTTCCAAGAATGGGCGCAGACTTTATGATTTGATTTCATTTTATTTCCCTTCGTGAGTAGCACTAAATCCTCTAAATCTCTTGCTTTTCTGATGCTGTGTAATGTATACTGGGAACTTACACGACAGTACTTTATAAAGAAATGTAACTAGGTACAGCTTACATTGAAAATAACTGTCAGAAAATATATGTCCACTTTATTATTCTTTCTCCTCTTTTAGATATGGGGTTTGGGCCTACGTATGCTCTGGAAACCTTTTAAGGATCATTTCATGTGAAAAAATATATATATCCTAGAAAAAAATGAATAACTTAGTAATTTATGAACTCACAGACTAATTATGGCAAGTATGGTGTTAATTAATTGTGAAAATCCTGAAATAATTTCTTACCTTTTTTCTTAATTCATTTCCCTGTTTAAGTTTCCCTAGATGTGGTTTGTTTGGGAGAGTGTTATGTTTTTCTGAGTGGGCTGGTATTTGGTTTTTTGCTTGGTTGGTTTTTGGGTTGGTTTGAGTTTTTTATTTCAGAGAATCAGCACAAAAATATTTTTTATGTGGATAAAATTTTAATTTGTATGCTACAAACACTAAGTGGAATTCTTTATACTTCATTAGTGAGGACCAGTGTTGAACACGTGAAATGTGAGCATATCAGCTGTAAACTGAATCTCAAAATGACTCCCAGATGCCATAAACAGCAGAAATTGCTATGAAATTGGTGCCCTGGCATTTATATGCCCCTAAACATCTACAGATATGTAGAGCCTTAGAAAGCAAGGTTTCACACCCATTGTGCTTGTATTTAGCACTTCTTTGAATAATATTTTCACTGATTTATGAGTCATCTCGTTATCTTCCCCCTTTTTATCTACTTCAGTTCATGCTGAAGTATCCACCTGATAATGTCCTATTATGTGCAAGGGTTAGAATGTTCAGAAAACAACAGGGTGGCACTTTTCTGTGAATTCTGGTTGTTCACTAAAAGTTCCAAGGCCTGGAGACTGAATGCAAGTTCTCTTGGAAGCTTTACTTCATTCATATGCAATTTGCATCATTAGGTTAAAAATAAACTTCCTTATTTAGTAAATGTTCAGTTAAGAGATTTTGATACAGCAGTATTAAAACAAGAGAAGCACGAAAATTAAAGGGTGAATGTAAATCTCTTTCTTTTAGAAGAAACAATAAATATTTTAATTTAGTATAATAGAAAGTGGAAGGAAAAAGTCCTGTTATACTTTAATGTTACAATGCGAGACGTATTTTGTTAAAACTACTACACTGACTGAATAGGTTTTGAAACAGGCAGGCAGACATTCCCTTCAGTGTAGAAAGACCTGGAGTGCGGTCTAAAGTAACTCCCAGAATCCGGGATGTTACACAGCAATAGGAATTCAGTTAACTGCTATCAAAGGAGTTGGGGAACTCCATTAACTGATATTGCCATATGGAGGAAAGGAAAAAAATTCCATATGGGTTAGAAACTTTGCAAACATCCTTGACTTTCCTCACTACATTGTATCAATACTTTGTCTGCTTCTGCCATATCTGGAGTTTCCAAAGGGCAATAACTATTCATTGCTTTTAGACAGGAAGGCCTCATTCACA
The DNA here is from genome assembly GCA_013397175.1 of Platysteira castanea. Taxonomy (NCBI): domain Eukaryota; kingdom Metazoa; phylum Chordata; class Aves; order Passeriformes; genus Platysteira; species Platysteira castanea. The sequence goes on from VYXC01002885.1 coordinate 4,746, forward strand.
TCCTATCCCTACAGTTCTGGAAAGAACTCTAACGTGGTTTTTAGAAAATGACTGTCGGTCACATCATTCTTCAATCAGCTTTGGGAATCTGCGACCTGGAAAATGGCTCTTTCTAGTTCATACTTATTACCACATCTGTACTGTTGACAAAGCATGAATAGTCCCTTTTTATAATTCACATCTTTTTGCCAGCTCCAACAGTAGACTTAAGTCTAATGCTGTGTCAGAAAGTCCAGGTTCCACCTGAGAGGGAAAAAAAAGTTACAGTCCACTTGTGTTTCTGCATGCTGACTAACAGCATTTCTGTCTTCTTGAGGATATTTGTGGACAAAGGCTGAAAGATGGTGATATAGTTTCCATCTGTATTTGAGTGGTGTGAATTTGAATTTCTGTGGTTTAAAAGTTGTTTCTTTTCCTGATATTGAGACATGTTCTATTGCATAAGAAAAAAAAGAAATAAAATGTGTAGGTCTTTCAAATGTCTAATACAGACTTTTTTAACATTTTGAAGTGCATATCTCACCATGAGTCTTGGCCTATACCCAGAAATTATCAGATAAATAAAATAAGATTGCTGTATTACTGAGCCAAGAGTCTCACCACTGTGGAAGTCACAACACTTGGTGAAGAATTTGGGTGCAGTTCATTTAGGCATGAGGTAATGGAAATACCAAATTAACGTTTATTATAGGACATTCTGATTTAACTAGTTATTCAGGAAAATAAATGTCAGTAGGCACAGAGGAAAATAACGGCAGCCGATGACTCCTTTAAGCAGAAGGAACAGAGATTCATAATTTATTTTACATTAGAGCACCTGTGCTAGGCATCAGCTTTGAAGTTTGGCATTAAAACAGAAAAATAATCATCTCTTACTACTTACCTTATTCATCTTTGGAACAGGATCAAGGGTAGATGTCCAGTTGCTGTAAGAGATCTGCATGAAGTTGAATTAATTTACAGCATGCATGGGATTTTGATGCAGAACATGAACCCACTTGATACTGGTTCTTTGTTTTTTTCCCCTCTATTAACCTTCTAAAAAATATCTGGGTAGAATCTCTGTATAGGTCTATGCTAATTCATAAATGTGTCAATTTCCCGGGAGGAAAGAAACAACATTTTACTAAAATATTTCAGTATTTCTACTTACATTATCTGGTTTTAAAAGTTAGGGGAAGATGAATGGAGCAATGATACCCAAACACAACTTCTTCATGAAGGAACAATGTAATATCAAAGCCTTGGGAAGCCTTCCTCCTGCACACATGCAAATGCACCAATTTGCTGTGTTGAGCACATGTTCCCTTTTTTGGGTTATATTCTATAGTGGGTGAAAAAAAATAATTTAGGTCTACAGTGGCAGAGAAACTAAAACCCAGTTACAGAATTACAATACAAATGCTTGGATGATTCTAGGATATTATGCTTGAATATCCAAAAGCAAAAACACAGCTGAAGAAAAAAGTCAGAGAGGCAGACTGTTGACTTACATCAACACTCAGGTTTGCCCTTCCTGTCTTCGGCTTTATTCTCATCTTTGTTTTGGTCTCCACTGAAGATGAATTCACAATGGTTCGTTTTCTGTGAGCATCCACAGCCTGACACTACCACTCTCTTTTTTCTTGGTCTCTCATCGCTGATAAAGGATATCTCCAATGCTCAGTAATATCCTATATGAGGGAAAGATGGGCTTGAGCGTGTAGTACAACATCTCTAAACACTTCCTAGTTTCTAAGTAAATCAGTATACAAGCATGACATGAAAACAAAGAAAAATACTAATGTTCTGTTCCTAATTCCAAGAATCTAAGAATTTCTTTCTGCCATAAAGAAACAAGGAGAAATAAAATGGTTATGGAGTCTTTCAAAGACTGATAAAGATTACAACATTTCTTGTACAAGTTCAGAAAGTTGAGAGCTACCCCTAAATGTGAATAGCTTGACAAACAAACCACTTATATACAAATATCAAGGGACTAGACAACAACAAAATGTTAGTGCTAGTGCCTCTGGGAGGTTTTGAACTCTCTCTTCTTCTTGGCTGTGGGGTTACTAGTACTAGCTTAGAAAAAAACTTTTTCTCAGAGTGTCGGTATTCTGATAGTGTTCAGTAATGTCACTGAAGGCCTTTTTCCATTTCCATCCTTTCCCACTACAGGAAATAAGTATCAGAATCAATGGGCATTAAATATATTTTCCCTTTTTTGCGTTTAATCAAGAAACAATACACAATTCTGCAGGGTCACCCTGCAGGTTTTTTTATGCTTGTCATCACTGCCAGATCATCTAAAATGTGCATTTACATTTGTTTTTTAGGTTTACTAAGGGAGACCACACTAAGCTGTATTTTTTTTCAACATTTACCTTCAAGCCGAGAAAAAAAAGAATTTCAAATTACTAGAATAAATACATTATTTGCTCTGGTTGTAGACCTTTCGATTCTCCAGTTAAACATGGATAACAAAAGAACATGACATTTCTCAAGTGACTAAAGTCACTGTGATACTTTATTTTCACACTCCCAAACAGCAGGGACTCTACGTTTTACGAACATTACATTCACCCCTTACACCTACTTTTAGCTCTGAATATACCTGCTCACAGGCTTTTAGGAGCTGATGATAGCCCGGATATGGAGGGTACGGAACACAATACCACTGCAGGCAGGCTGTTAACTGCTTGGTATTTAACAGAAAGCAACATTGGATTGAAAACTAAGGGGGGAAAGAAAGAGAGACTTCATCCATTGTTTGTAGTATCGAGCTGCCACTTCTCGGGGCAGGAATCCTCTTGATAAGGTGTAGGTTCTTCTCTTCTGAAAGTAGCAAAGTGGTGAATTACCAGATGGTGTTATCAGAGATGAAAACTTACACAATAAACATTCATTCATTAAAACCGAGAAATCAGTTTTGCTTTAAGTGTCCTAGATACTCAACACACCCTCAAGAGACCGAATTTTCAGGTTTAACTCCCCATACAATTCATAATTCAGTACACTCCAGATTCTGCTTCCCAATACATATTATTTAATTACGAAGCAAAGACGAATAATTACTGCGCGTATTAACATTAAAAGCAGATATACTGTAATTGCAATTATCCTGACTTCCGAATCTAACACACGAAAGCTATTTCGTTAAGATTACATTGAAAATGCATTGGGAGGAACATCAGTCTTCAGAGGGAGGATACATCGGTGCTTTGTTCCACTGAAATACAGAAGCATAAGGAGAGTAACACTGCCTTTCACACACACAGCTAAAGCACAAACGTCTCCACCGAAGGCAGTAGCTGAGACACCGAGATTGCTAAAGAGAGACTGAGCAGGGTGATCTCGGAGGGAAGCGGCACAGCCGAGGAAGTCAGATCTGCATCAGCATCTCGGACCATAGGGGGAAACTGTGTTACTTCCTCGGATTTAATATCTATTTACTCTGAGACCAACAGTTCAAACCACTCCGGTTTTTACCTGCTCCGTAGAGAACCTTCTACAGAGTAAGATTTTATGCCAGTTGTACCCATTTAGCGTCGAGTAAAATTTTAATTTAAAATATAAACCGAAGGTTTCTGTCTGCCGAGGTCTCTGCGGCTTCACGCCGCTGAGTTTCAGCAGTAGCGTTTCCCTCATTTCTGCTCCTTCTAACGGGGAACTCCACTAGCTTGTAAAGCAGACTCCCCCCTCCCCTCCCGGAAAGAAACGGGATGCATCGGAAGCAAATTTCTCGAGAAAAAAGTCGGTTTTGGACCTTGAAGAAACACAACGGGCGCGGCGGCGGGCGGCGGAGCGGGGCGCGGCGCACCAATCAGCGCGCGCGGCGCTGCTATAAAAGGGGCGGCGGCGGCGGCGCTTCCATTGTTCGCCCGGATCGAGCAACAGCAGACATGGCCGAGACCGCTCCCGTCGCCGCGCCCGATGTCGCCGCCGCCGCCCCGGCCCCGGCTAAAGCTCCCGCCGCCAAGAAGCCGAAGAAGGCGGCGAGCGGCTCCAAAGCCCGCAAGCCCGCGGGGCCCAGCGTCACCGAGCTGATCACCAAGGCCGTGTCCGCCTCCAAAGAGCGCAAGGGGCTCTCCCTCGCCGCGCTCAAGAAGGCGCTGGCCGCCGGCGGCTACGATGTAGAGAAAAGTAATAGCCGTATTAAGCTTGGCATCAAGAGCCTCGTTAGCAAGGGCGTTCTGGTGCAAACCAAAGGCACCGGTGCCTCCGGCTCCTTCCGCCTCAGCAAGAAACCCGGAGAAGTGAAGGAAAAAGCTCCCAAGAAGAAAACTGCTGCAGCCAAGCCTAAGAAGCCGGCGGCTAAAAAGCCCGCCAGCGCCGCTAAGAAGCCCAAGAAGCCGGTGACGGCAAAGAAGAGCCCCAAAAAAGCCAAGAAGCCGGCAGCCGCCGCAGCCAAGAAAGCAGCCAAGAGCCCCAAGAAAGCGACAAAGGCTGCTAAGCCTAAAAAAGTGGCCGCAGCAGCGAAGAGCCCGGCTAAGGCGAAGGCGGTAAAGCCCAAAGCAGCCAAGCCCAAGGCGGCCAAGCCGAAAGCGACCAAGACCAAGAAGGCTGCTCCGAAGAAAAAGTAGATTGTTCGGAGAAAAAACCTTATCTGCATTGCAGATAAAACCCAACGGCTCTTTTAAGAGCCACCCAAGTTTTCACAAAAAGAGCTGGAACTTCCTTATTTTTAAAAAAACACTTTCTGTGTACGTGCGTGCAATTTAATTTTATTTCTCTCTGTTGCTGTAGCATTTAAGTGGGCATGGTAACGTTTTGCGCTCTTGTTCTTCACGGGTGCCGCGCAGCAGTGCAGCAGCAGAGCTCGCCGCACAGCTCATTTAAAAAAAAAACCAAACCGTGTGTCGGTGCAAATACCTTCCCACTGGCCGCAGGAAATCTGTGCAAACCCGAACTCCTCGGGGTACTAGGGCAGCGTTCAGGGCGCCGCGGGTGTTGGGAGGGGGGATGGGAGTGAGGATACTGCGGCTCCCCGTCGTTTCTCCCCTGTCAGCCGTGGGCGGAGAGCTGCGCAGGGAAGCGCCTCGGACCGCCCCCGGAGCCCGGCAGATTTCGAAAAGCCCGCGCTTCGCAAAGATTGGCCGTCGCTCTTGGCCTTTTCTAGTGCCCAGCAGTTTTCGGGTTAAAAAGGTGCCCCACATTTTTCTTTAAATTCACTTGGCGGAAGAGGCTTATGAACTCCCTGGTACGTTTGTACCGCCTTACCCATCCCCCTCACCCCCGCGGGCTATTTCACTTACAGACCAGTTTTGTCCCCGCTTTGAAAACCGTAGGGCGAGCGGGGTCCGATAACTCCGAGGTTTCGAGCTGCCTTGGTGCTCAAATGCTCGCTCGTTGGAACTGCCGCGCTCAGTTCTTAGCCAGGTGTTCATTTTGTATACTTAATAAAAAACAAATTTGGTATTTTCTGTACACGTAACAACCTCTAGCTCTGGTCACTGGCAATTCTCCCGTCTCGGTTTTAGGATGCAGTACACACTTTTTTTACTGCGCATGCTCCATGAGGAAGGGGCTTCTGTCACTATGGGGCCATCACAGCATGTGGGCAGGGATTTACTATTGTTAATGAACACAAAGCTCAAGCAAAGCTGATCTTTCACTTTAGACTTTATAGTTCTTAGCTGAGGATAGCTGTTAAATATTGCAAAAAATTGTTCCACATTACAAGAAAGGAAGTGTGTATGCATGCAGGAACACTGAATGCACCGGCTATATTAGCTCCAGTGGTTATACTCTCCAGTACAGGAACAAAATTACCATCAAACCGAACATTCCTGTTAAACTTGTAAAGCTGAGTTGGGCAGCGTAGCATAGATACCTACTGGGAAAGGGGGGTGCAGTGGCAAAGAACAAGAGTGGCCTGGGAAAAGTCATACTGCAGGGACAAGTGTAATGACGTCTTTATGCCAGCTGCACCACTGGCACATCAGTCAGTAACCCTAATTTATTGTTTCTCATCCTCCTCCCTCAGCTTGCACACTACTAGCCCCGTGGATGCCATCTCATCTCAGCTATGGGAGAGCTGTGCCCAACTCCAGACTGATTCTTCCTCAGAAATAGCTTATGTAAAATTACCGAGTCACTGCCATGGTGTCTGATCACCGTGTGTCCCTCAGGACCCCACAACGCCTTCAGCAGGCTTCTCTCCAGCTAGCAAGCAGATTCTTATTCCAAACATAAGAAAAGCTGATATCCTAAGAAAAACTCAGGGCATACTATTTTGCTATCATGGCTCATATTTCTAGCTGAACTGAGGGTCAAATGTGTGATTTATGAGTGCAGTGAGGAGGGTACACATCTCGCGCCTCTATGAAAGAGTTTCTGGACATATGTTTATTAATTCCTTTGTCTAACAAGTTAAGATTCCTTGTGATACCAGAGAAAGAAAGAAAATAGATGAGCTCCACTCAGTATCATCTAAGGTGTGCTGTGTGCTGGTGTTTAGTGGTTGGTCATACTTTTACAAAAACCAAAAGTATAAACTTCATGATTAAATGCCAAGCTGACTCAAAATTAGAAAGAAGGTAAAAAAAAAAAAAAAGAAATAAAAAAAAAAAAAAAAAAAAAAAAGGGGTTCAGTATTTCAATTAATTACAAGGGACACTTGTGCATCAGCTGTTATTTTCACATATGTACTTAGTGAATGTCAATATCAAAAGTCTATGATGTTCCAATAATGGCAAAAGAACAACTGATTTAGATAAAGGTCTACATATACCAGAACAGACTTAGCAACCTGCCAAGAATTCTGTTTAAGTTACTCCCCCACAGAATAATAAATCACTTTGCACTGATGAACACTTTTAAATGATGGGATTACAGAATTTTTCATCAGCATTAGTCACCACAAAGCCCACATGCCTATCAGTCTACCACAAAACCAGGTACTTTTTGTACATATATTTCTTCATGTCTTTATTCTCAATTAGTGGGTTACGTTATTCTTATATTTCTTGTGTATTTCTATATCTTTTATGGTAGTTGTTGATAGGTGAAAGAGATTATTCTGCATGGCCTCAGCATGTCTTTGAAAAACAATAAAAAGTGTCCCTTAGGGGTTCAATTCTTAAAAATATCAAAGGTGGAATTTTATTGCAAGTGAAACTATTCCACTAATTTATTAAGAAATATTCTGCATTTGATAGAAACAATTGGAATCTACACTTCCATAAAAAGCAAACTATGTTGGTTCAGGCACAAAGATGTTTAAAATCTGTGCAGGAAACAGTGTTGATAAGACAGGGCTGTTTTAGTTATTGCTGAGCAGTGTTTACACAGAGCCAAGGCCTTTTCTGCTTCTCATGCCACCTCACTGATGAGGAGTCTGGGAGTGCACAAGGAGCTGGGAGGGGACACATCCAGGACAGCTGATCCCAACTGACCACACCAATATTCCAGACCATACAGTTTCATGCACAGCAGATAAAGCTGGGGGGAAGAAGAAGGGAGGGGATTATTTGGGGTGATGGCTTTTATCTTCCCAAATCACCATTACACATGGCAGAGCCCTGCTGTCCTGGGGGTGGCTGGACACCTGCCTGCCCATGGGAAATGATGAATGAATTCCTTGTTTTGCTTTGCTTGCGTGCATGGCTTTTGCTTCACCAATTAAACTGTCTTTAACTCAAGCCACAAGTTTTTTTCACTTTTCTGATTCTTTTCCCCCATCTCTGGGAATGAGTGAGGGAGCAGCTTAGTTCCTGGCTTGGGTTAAATCATGACAGCTGAATAAAGCAGAGAAAAAGTCCTTCCTGTTATCCTGTTATCCTGTTATCCTGTTATCTTGGGCTAAATAAATTGCAAAATGTAAGTTATGTACATTTCAAGACTAAGTCTACAGCTTCTGAAAAGGAAGGAGCTGAGTGGTGAAAAACCTATAGTGTATGGGCAGGAAGCTGGGGGCAGCCCGTGTGGAGTCTGGAAGAGTGAAACATAAATAGCATTAACAGTGTTCTCTGCTGCTTGCATGTTAGTACAGATTTGAACCTGCTTGAAATCAGCTACAGAACCACTTTTCAACCAGACATGTTTGACTTAGTAAGATTACACAACAGAGTTTTTCTTTCACAAGTTTCTTTTTTACTGTCTAGATCACAATGCAACCAGTGTACTGTTAAAAACGAGGTTATAAAACACTTTTTTCAGTGGGAATTTGAGCTCCCTCTTCTACAAAACATGTCAAAGCATAATGAAGTCATCAGTGTGATTCCTCCTGGGATCCGTATTCACTCTCCATACTCAATTTTGGACAACTATTTCTAGATTTTGAGCTATGTTTCATTCTGATTTTCACTCTTCACATAGTGTTTTGTTGATCTCTTTGCACTTCCATTCCCATACGAGTTTTGTTCATCAGTCCTGCAGGACTCCTGCAGGCACTTTAGTAAAATCTCAGTGACTGGAGGATTCTTTTTTCAATGATTTCAGGATTGGGCTGCCAGCAGCTGTGGAAAAATAGAAATGTAGAGAAGTGTCAATAGGTTTATGGTTTACATCAAACACTGAAACCTGATCTAGTAAAAGAAGTCCCTACTTACAGCACAGAGGTGTGAGATGAGAACCAAGAGCCAAGGCAAGGGCTGAAGCTCACTGGTTGTGGCCTGCACTGTACCTCCTGTGTTATCTGTGCACATAGGGAGATGCACTGTTGATGTCAAGAGAGAATAATTGGGTTGAAGGAGGAACTCCTGTGGAGATAGTATGGTCGTGCTTTGGCTCTGAAGAACAGCACAAATGGAACAAAGTCGTATGATCTGAACTTTGAAGGACACATGACCAAAAGAGTAACTTTTGCCTGATAAAGTCAGTCTTATACTAAATTGAATGCTACTGCATATGCTAATAACATTTATGAAGTATGTGCTACCACATCTACGACTGTACTACTCAATCCTCCACCTGGATCATGCCATACATAAGAGGGAGAGGGAGATAAGATTATGCTGTATATAAGCAGGGTAGAAATTCTACCTAGTTGCAGAAAGACAAAAAGACCTTGAAGACAGTCAACAGGCTACCCTCCTCTCTCTCCTCTCAGATGGGCAGGCCTTCTTGGCAAATTTCTTCACATAATAGTAATAATAATAATAATAACAACAACAACAACAATAATAGTAATAATAATAATAATAACAACAACAACAACAACAATAATAATAATAATAATAATAACAACAATAGTAGTAATAATAATAAAATTAATAATAATAGTAGTAGTAAGAGTAGTAGTTGTATCTGGGTTAACACAACATTATTGTTTTTGTTGGAGCTCTATCATAGTGCATTTAGCACGGGCAATTCTGAATTTGTAGTTCTGTTGATTCAATAAACCAAACTATTCTTCAGTCTGTGATTACACAAGTTCATACTGAATGCAACCAGATTTATAGAGCTGAATTGTTAAACTGCACTATTTGTGTATCTGTGCTCATGCTTCTTATTTGACACTACCGGGCTTACAGCACTGAATTTGCGGTAATCAGAAATTAGGCCCAGCCACACCCAGCCCCTCTGATCTCTGAGGAACAGTTGGAATGCAAGGATTTTCATTTTCTGCCAGGTTTCTATACTCCTAACGCAATACAGAGGTTAGTCTATATGATCTTTGAATCTCTTCCAGTGGAAATGATTCAATAGATCTCAAATTACAGTTTAGTTTTATCGAACAGACCTCACAGAGCAGAAATTATACGATGTATAATTTAGAATCACCCATGAGCAAAGAAGAACAGGAACTCAGCTCAAAATCTGCTTCACTTTATTATTTGTGTTTCTGCCATGAGTTAAAAAACTAATGCTATGAACAAGCATGTATCCACTATTTTAAAAAATCATTTTCCACATGGTTTCTGATAGTTTGCAAAGCAAACAGACAGCAAGAGAGAAAGGAAAATATTCTATGTAGTCACAGATCCGTGGCAGAAGCAGAGCAGCTCATAATGGAGCAGGATTACATTATGAGACTCTGCCTCCATTTTATTCCATCTCAGAAAAAAAAAAAAANCAGGCTACCCTCCTCTCTCTCCTCTCAGATGGGCAGGCCTTCTTGGCAAATTTCTTCACATAATAGTAATAATAATAATAATAACAACAACAACAACAACAATAATAATAATAATAATAATAACAACAATAGTAGTAATAATAATAAAATTAATAATAATAGTAGTAGTAAGAGTAGTAGTTGTATCTGGGTTAACACAACATTATTGTTTTTGTTGGAGCTCTATCATAGTGCATTTAGCACGGGCAATTCTGAATTTGTAGTTCTGTTGATTCAATAAACCAAACTATTCTTCAGTCTGTGATTACACAAGTTCATACTGAATGCAACCAGATTTATAGAGCTGAATTGTTAAACTGCACTATTTGTGTATCTGTGCTCATGCTTCTTATTTGACACTACCGGGCTTACAGCACTGAATTTGCGGTAATCAGAAATTAGGCCCAGCCACACCCAGCCCCTCTGATCTCTGAGGAACAGTTGGAATGCAAGGATTTTCATTTTCTGCCAGGTTTCTATACTCTTAACGCAATACAGAGGTTAGTTNTTCCTCCATTTTATTCCATCTCAAAAAAAAAAAAAAAGAAGAAAAAAAAAAAGTAGCAGAAAGAAAAGCTCAGCTTTGCAGAACTGGGTAATTTATCACAAGCTCCTTAAGTATGTGATTTGCCCAGGATATTCTGATAGCCTCATGGCAGGCATCTGCAAGTGGTAATAACTCTCAGGGAAGACCTGTGATACAGAACTGGATTTTCATGGCAGGATGGGTTCAGGGAGCTCTGCAGCAGATAGTGCTAAACTGCCCTGTTGGTAACACCCTGGGGACTTGCCTGTGTGCTCAGAGAGTGAAAAATCCTTCTGCAAGCACTACACCAGATGTATCCTTACTAGTGGAGGACATACCTTCCTTACTCCCAAAATCTCCTGGAAGTGACAGAAGAAATGACTACCGAGTGCCAAATTTCTCCAGATAGCCTGATCTCCTGCAGCAGTCCAGTCATAGTCCCTGAAATTCCCTCCCTGAAAGGAGCAAACTGGCCTTAGGAAAGATTACGCTATGACCTGAGCCGTGGCATCCCCACTGCATTCCGGAAGTATTTCCATAGCTGAGGCTAGAATACTATCAAGTTCCTTGTGGAACAGAACCTTTGTTACAGGTTTGAAATTTTAGAATGTCTCTTTCAGAGTCTTAGTATTTGTCTTGCCCCATTTGTGTTTCCTTTGGGCCCATGCTGAAAAGATGGTGCATGAAGGTGTGCCAGATCACATTATTTTCATTTGTAAGCCAGGGAGGGTCCACTGGAAAAGTGATTTCTCTGCTAAGAGGTGCAACATCTCTATCTGTGGTCTATGTGAAGATAGAATGATTATTGTTAAATTTTTTGTTTTATGCTCATGAAAGCATACATGACACAAAGCTGGCCAGCCAGCCAGTAGGAAAAAAACAACAATCAAGCCATCAAAAGACGTCCATGAGAGGGCAGCAAACCTTCAATACCGGAAACATTTTTAATCCTTCCAGATAATTTTCAGGTCGAAAACGATCTACTGAACAGTTCTTGCTAAATACTGCTTCTTGATTTCAAGAGCAAAATCTCAGAACATTTTCCTCTGCTGAAGAGAGAAAACCTAGAATTAATAAATACCCAAGAAATGCAAAACCACCCTTCTTTTTAAATATTTAATTTTTCAATCTCTCTAAAAATAGCCATGTTCTTGTCTATGCCACCACAACAGTGGAAAATACTGTAAAAATATTAATCCGAAAGAATACTTTTACCTTAAAAAATGGAAATGAAACATGTAAAATCTCGATTAGGATACCTGCTATATTCACCTTGAGATAACATTCAGAGAGGGAGGGAAATGAAGACGTGAAAAAAAACGAGGAAGGGTAGAATTTCTCAGAAACACGATTGGACAGATTTTGCTGCAAGATTATCCATTAAAAAAATGTGCAGCAGATCTATAAACAGAGAAGCCACACAGGAGAATCCATACAAGCAGGTGGAAATGCAATACATAAGACATACATCTTTGAAAATAACAAATTAAAGCATAATTTAAATGAATCAATAACTAGGGAGATTTTCTATGACTGAGCTTTTTCTTCTAAATGATCAGGACATAACAAAACTTTTAAAACTACATGAATCACTATAAAAAAACAGACACGATGTCCTTGCTATCTGAAACACAAGAAACACACTTAAAAGCGACAGAAACACCGAACTCATTGTGCCTCCGGGAAGCGAAATTCACACAAATCACGCAATTTTCTGCTCGCAGGCCGAGCGATAGGGAAAGCGGGGAGGCGGCGGGAGCCAGACCCGAGACCCGCCCCCTTTTCGCTGCAGTCCTCAACCAGGTCGGACCACACCGCATAAAGGCCGCGGCGCGGGCGGGACTGGCTCATAACAGCATCGGTACTCGGGAATAGCAGCAGGAGCGGTGTCATCATGTCTGGTCGTGGCAAGGGAGGCAAAGGGCTCGGCAAGGGCGGCGCCAAGCGCCACCGCAAGGTGCTGCGCGACAACATCCAGGGCATCACCAAGCCGGCCATCCGCCGCCTGGCTCGGCGCGGCGGCGTCAAGCGCATCTCGGGGCTCATCTACGAGGAGACGCGCGGCGTGCTCAAGGTGTTCCTGGAGAACGTGATCCGCGACGCCGTCACGTACACGGAGCACGCCAAGAGGAAGACGGTCACGGCCATGGACGTGGTCTACGCCCTCAAGCGCCAGGGTCGCACCCTCTACGGTTTCGGCGGCTAAAACTTCCAGTTCTTCCCGGACCTTCTCGAGCAAAACCCAAAGGCTCTTTTAAGAGCCACCCACTTTTTCCTTAAAAAGAGCTGTGTTACGTTCCGAGAAGTATCCTGAGTTAGGATCCCGGCAGTATACTACTAAGGCTCTGCAATTATACAATTGTCAAAGGTGTTATTCGCTTAACAAGGAAATGGACTTTGCCAAGTAGGAGGCGTTTATTTGTTATAGAATGTCTTATAAAAAACAACCTTAAATGGTGTATAATCAAGCGAAAAGTTTAGCTCTTAAATGTTAGCCGGTTTAAATGATTGTCTGAAATGTTATTCTACGTCTTCTATCCTAAATTTTGCATTTAACTGGATAGATAGGAAATTTGAAGGAATTTGTCGGCTAGAGAAAAAAAGGAAAGTTGCTCTGAGGTTGTTTCCTTTCTGATATTCCTCCCCTCTTCATTATCTTTTCCATGGTTTGTTTACTTTGAAAATAAAAGAGTAAATCTAGTATGGTTTTCTCGAGATCATTTGAGTGTGGGATGATTGAGAGGGGGAAAGGGAAGGTCTGTGAAAGAACTGGACAATAAAAGCAAATTATGAACCATAAAAGCACACTTTTAAAAAAATGTATCAAGAGAAGCCTTGTGTGAACACTTTTCTTGCTCTCACATACTAAGAGCGCTCCAGTCTGGGGCTCACTTCTAGAATATTTTTGTCATACTTCATGATTTAAAGGAAAAAACCGATTTCAACTTTATAGAAAATCTTTGAAAATCATTTGGCACTCAAACAGTAATATGTATAAATATTTGTGGTCACGTCTGGTTTTCTCACCTTAGTGAGTAGGGGAAATATAGGTAATAGACCAACTATATTGATTTTCAATTTCACAAAAAAAAAAAAAAAAAAGCTATTTGCCTAATTATTCTCATCATCACGATTTTGCTTGATGATACGTAAAGCTTCTCATTCAGAATTTTCTGGTGAAATTAAAACATGAAAATCGTGAAAAATATCGCTTTAAAATTATCTCAATCACTACAGGTTGTTACATACTTATTATAGCTACAAACTCGTGTTATTGGATTTTTGGAGCACCTCTGTTTCAAGGTACCAGCCCATTTTTCCTTTGTGGCTTTGGAAATAACATGCCTGTTCATGTAAGGAGCTCTGTACGACACTAAAAGAACATTTTAGTTCTTTTGTAACCAGCCCATCATTAAAAAAAAA
>VYXC01002885.1:18745-35559 GCA_013397175.1 Platysteira castanea
AAAAGAAAAGGCAAACCAAAAGAAAACAAAGACACAAAGAAAAAACAAAGTGCAAGTAACCTGGATTTAAGCCTCCGCGCTGTTTGTAATCTGTCAGAAGACTAGCAGAGATGGACAGCCGGAGAAGCAGAAGGGATACGAGCACTGTACCTGAAACACTCGGGCCGCTCCAGGCCCGGCACTCGCACCGAGGGCGCTGTGACCACAGCGGGGTCGAGAAGCTGCGAGCAGAGATCCAGCTACCCCGGGCCCGGGGTGGGATTCTACGGCAGCCAATGAGATCGCGCTCCTTGCGGTCCAATCAGAGACGTGGCAGCTCTATAAATACCGGCGTTGAAAGCGCAGTTTCTCCACTTCATTTCGCAGCTGTGAGCTGGAGTTTGTGTTGCGATGGCGCGCACGAAGCAGACGGCTCGTAAGTCGACGGGCGGCAAGGCGCCCCGCAAGCAGCTGGCCACCAAGGCCGCTCGCAAGAGCGCGCCGGCCACGGGCGGCGTCAAGAAGCCGCACCGCTACCGGCCCGGCACGGTGGCGCTGCGCGAGATCCGGCGCTACCAGAAGTCCACGGAGCTGCTGATCCGCAAGCTGCCCTTCCAGCGCCTGGTGCGCGAGATCGCGCAGGACTTCAAGACCGACCTGCGCTTCCAGAGCTCGGCCGTCATGGCGCTGCAGGAGGCCAGCGAGGCTTACCTGGTGGGGCTCTTCGAGGACACCAACCTGTGTGCCATCCACGCCAAGCGCGTCACCATCATGCCCAAGGACATCCAGCTGGCCCGCCGCATCCGCGGCGAGCGCGCCTAAATCTCCAGCCGTATTCCATATATACCCAAAGGCTCTTTTAAGAGCCACTACATGCACATCAAAAAGAGCTGTAGCGCTGTTTCAAATTTACCTTTGAAATACACCCGGGGTGCTTTGCAAAGTGATTATGTAGCAGATTTCTTATGAACACTAACAAAGGAGACAAATCGGAAGAGGCAAATGTGAGATCAATATACTTAGGGAAGGTAATCAGAGACCCTCAGGCAGGGTAAAGGCGTTTTCACCCCTGTGACTGGATGTGACAGCTTTGAAGGAGTAAAGAGGAGGGTGGAAGGGGCTGACGGACGCTCCTGTGTCTGGGCTGAATCCGTGCTCAGGAAATCTATGCCTTTAGCTCTCCCTGGCTGGGTCAAGGCAAGGGGAGAAACTCCCTGTGGCTCAATGGGTTACTGTCAAACCTAGCTAAAGCAGATTGCCTTGAGGGGGCTCCCACCTTGCTCCAACGATTCTTAACACCAGGAACAAGAATATCTATCTCAATAAATCAGTTTTGATTATATCAGTTTTGAAATATATTGTTATAGCTGGTCTCAATACAGTGGATAACCATGCTGATTACACAAGACACGAGGCTTCCTGCAGCACAGAAAAATACCTGAAAAGGCCAAGAAACTGATTGCAAAGTACTGTAGGCAGAAATAACTTTAAAACTTTTCCAGATTTGTTACCATAACAATACAAAACTGGGGTATCTTTTTTTGGTGGAGGGGGTATTTTCAGTAAGTTTTATAGAGACCATAGAGCAAAAATTTATGTATTCTTGCAATAATGAGAGTAAACCTGCACTTCTCGAGGTAGTGATCACATGTATGCCAAGTTGTCAGATTTCTGCAGCCAGTTCTTTGGGATTTTTCATGAGTGTGTGGAAGGACAGATGTAAATGCATCCAGCTTTCAACCTTCTAAGAACCCGCCTCGGCTTGAATTCTTACTATGACACAAGGTCAGTCTTACAAGGGTCTGAGAATTAAAATAGGAAGTTAAAAATTAGACCTCAGATTTATAAGTAGCTGATGTTTTTTCAGTTTTTTTTTTTTTTTGGAACCCTCTCCCTTTCTGATCTCTGTCTGTGAAAATTCACATCTGATACCTGGGATGCAAAAATCCTGAGGGCTGGAGAGCGCTTGTAGGCTGGTGTTAGAAGCCAGAGTGGCCACCTGTTGTCATTAGAGGCCTCTGGGCACTATTTGCCTGCTTAGAGGTGCTGTGCTACAGACCCAGTCTGTCAGAGACAGCACTTGGGTGGATGGGAAAAGAAAGTGGAAAGACTTGCTGAGTGTAGCAATCAGACGGGATAAAGGTTTGTTGGGGGAAATTGGGGTCTGTCTTTTTCATCTTCTTTTTTTTCCAGTTCTTTTTTCTTCATTTCCCATAAAGCCCTCTGAATGAATTTATTGATTGTCATGGCCTAATTTTGGAACCAGATTGGAATGGAGGGAGTATTGGAAATTGTAGCATGACAAAGACTTCTCCTTGTCTTGATTAAGCAGCATGATGCTTGAAGAAACATCAGACATTAGCATTTTACTAACAGCCTGGGGAGAGAAGGAAATATTTCAGTAGGCCATAGAAGTTCCATGTTCTCTTAAAAGTCAGACAAAAACAAAAACAGAAACATGATAACAGTCTTTGTTTCTTCCTTCTGCTTCAGTTGTCCTAGAGCATATTTGAAACTAACCAGGCAAAATAAATAAATAAATAAATAAACTCTGTATTATTTCTATCAAGTAGCACCGTATCAGGGTTATAAGATCCTGCTCAGTCCCTTTTACCAATTTTGCTGGATATCACTGATACACGACCTGAGAACACAGACAAGACGTTAACTCCTTAACACTCATAATGAATAATTTCCTTATTTACTTTTGAGAGCAGATTTCAGAGTCTGGTATCAGGGAAGGCTCTTTACAGGGCCTGGGTGTGCACTTAAGCAAGCACCAGTGACCCCTGACGATTTATTTACAATTGTAACGCTTCTAAGGTTTTAGCAATTTTAACCTTTGCCCTCGAATTTGGGCCTAGTTACAAAGTTTAAGTCAGAAATAAATTGCAAATATGTAGCAGCAAGTAATATCAGGATGGAGCCTACTGAAGTCTTACAAAGTAGGCAGACATATTGTAATTTAATATTATAACAATGTAATTCCTTTTAAATTACACTTATATAGGCACAGTATCTATACTTTTCCAACAGGAGCACTGCCACTGTGTAAATTCTGACCCCTCACTCTGCAAATGGTGATGTACAAATGAAAGTATAGAAGACAATAGAACAACTTCAACTAAAAGAGACTTCCATTATCTAGTACCAACTTTCTGAAGCAGTCTCCATTATTTAATAAACCATATAATATTATTGGAATGGCAGAAAAACAATGCCGGATGGTACTGAGGCAGAGGGGAGTGAGAAAGCGACAGAGACGGATGGATCTGAGAAGAATTAAAATTTATGAGAGGAAAAAGAGCATATGAAGGTGTGTATACAGGTATATAACATGTACATATATGTGTCTAAATATACTTTCATACCTACATCACTGGGCTATGAATATTTCTTTTATACACCATGTTTACCTCGTCTGTATTGTTTCAGAAACATACCATATGAAAACTCTTACAGCGTTCCCCACACGCTATAGTCAAAGACTTGAATTTTAAATTCAGAACAATTTGGCTAGTAACATTTACAGAAGTGTTTTGGATAGGCTGGAGTCCATTGTCAAGGACAGAGGAAAAGATGTTGTGAGAGCAAAGAAGCAAAATTGACAGGAATCCAAGTGCTTTATTTGTGAATTTATAGAAAATTTGACCGCTCTGAAATACTAAAACAGTGACAGTCTGCAAGGCTTGGCACAACAAAAAATTGAACTAAATGCCAATTGTAATTTTCTGACTTCAAGATTTTATTGAATCAAGTAAATTCTGCTAAGTGTTGACCTTTGATTCCCCCGTGCATGTTCCTCTACTGACTCAAGTTTTCTTATCATCAAATACAAAATGCTTGTCTTTAATTCTCAAAACAGTATAATCTATTTGCTACAGGTCTCCCATTGGCAAAATCTGCCAAGCATTGACAGCCACTTCCTTTTCGTCAGCTGATATGGTCCCAAACAAAAGCCACTTAACTTTCCCTGTGCCAGTACTCTCCATGTACTGGCAAAATAGAAGAGGGCTGACTTGCCAGAAACAACTACCAGAAATTTTTTGCCTTTTCCAAGTTCTCCCTGGTCATCTTCTGAAGTCGGTTCTCAAAATCATAACACACACACACGCACCAAAAAAAGAAATTTAAGAGTATAAATGACAATCAGAATAATTTGCTGAATTTCTCTATTTTTATTCCTTTCACCAAGCTTATAATCTTAGCACTTTTGTTTTGCTCTTCGGATTGATGTAGGGCTCTGAGATATCCAGTTACAATTTCAAGAGAACATCACAGTAAAACCAATGATAAAGTATAATAGTTAACAAAAAGCTGTTTGAAATTTGATGTATTTCTTTCAATATTAACTCAGGTTATACGTTCCACAATGCCTTAAAACCTGGACTAATCCATAAAGACTATTGCAAACAAGACTATTTTACAGAAAGGATGGGGGGAGGAGGTGAGGGAGCAATGGAGGGAATACGGAAAGAGGGGCAGGGAAAATTAGTGTGAACTGTCTGTCTTAGTCTGATATTCAGTCGTTTGCTTTGTGCAGTTTGCTTACTCTCTACAGTTGAATGGGCATTTGCAAGCACCTCACTAAAAGAGCACACAACGCTGTCTTAAGCGACCAAGCAGCCAAAGGCAAATATTCAAAATTCTTAATATGCTTACACTGACAATGCAATAACCTTTAATTTCAGAAACACTGTCTTACAAGAAATGATGAGAAAGGCCGTGTCTCAGCTCTCTTGCGATATGTAGTGGCTCTTAAAAGAGCCTTTAGGGTGTGTGAGAATCTCAGGATCACCCACAGAGGACTCGTAGGGGAAGATTCAGGCACGCTCGCCGCGGATGCGGCGGGCCAGCTGGATGTCCTTGGGCATGATGGTGACGCGCTTGGCGTGGATGGCACACAGGTTGGTGTCCTCGAAGAGCCCCACCAGGTAAGCCTCGCTGGCCTCCTGCAGCGCCATGACGGCCGAGCTCTGGAAGCGCAGGTCGGTCTTGAAGTCCTGCGCGATCTCGCGCACCAGGCGCTGGAAGGGCAGCTTGCGGATCAGCAGCTCCGTGGACTTCTGGTAGCGCCGGATCTCGCGCAGCGCCACCGTGCCGGGCCGGTAGCGGTGCGGCTTCTTGACGCCGCCCGTGGCCGGCGCGCTCTTGCGGGCAGCCTTGGTGGCCAGCTGCTTGCGGGGCGCCTTGCCGCCCGTCGACTTACGAGCCGTCTGCTTCGTGCGCGCCATCGCTCGCGGGAGACGCACAGCAAACCCTTGGAACTGAGATAATAAAATAAAGCCAGGGCGCTGCCGTGGCCGCTTTTATAGACAGTTCCCGCTCCCTGATTGGCTGCCAGGAACGCACTGTTTCTATTGGCTACTTTCAAATTCGAAAAGCCCGCCACGAAAGCGCGCGCGTTCACCAACGGCTGCCAGCTCTTAGCCCTCCCCTGTCTCTCCGCCGCCGCTTTTGTTTCCGGGATGATCTCTCCCTTGTCACAGTTTTTACAGTCTACCTCAAAAATGAGACATTTAGGGAGAAGTGTTTAAACAGAAAATGAGAAATTGCAGATTATGCTAAGCTAAATGTATTGAAAATTAGTTTTTTTCTTTAGTTGCCCTTTTTTGTTTTCTAAATAGGAATCATAACAGCATTTTGGGGCTTGGATTTTTGTTACTTTGGGGTGTGTGGGGTTGTGTATTGTGAGGGAGTTTTGGGGGTGGGGATCTGGGGTTCCACCTTGGGTTACTTTGATCTGGTAGGGTAAATGCTTTGGGAATCAAAATTAATTGCAAATGAATGTTTTCTAATCGAAGAGAGATTGTTTTTAAAATGATCGAATCTTTCAGCATGCAAAGTATTCTTAGGTTGTTGATGAAATACAACACAGCATAAGGTGAACTTTTTATTTTCTTCGCTGTATGTATCTGCAATATTTTCTTCTTCGGGTGAGTTGTCATTGGAGCTCAAGCAGAGAGGCGCTTTCAGGTGAAACGCTGACACCAGGTACGAAGAACAGCTCTGGTGCCACAAATTAAAAGTAAGCATATTCCTAACCTTTAACACAGCTGATGCACAAATAATGGACAATTTCCTACGCACTACAATCAGAGGACAAAGGGGATCATCCATTAACATGGAGAAGAACTTAGGAGCTGTGATATCTCTCACATAGCATTGCAATAGACATCAACATAATTTAAATATAAACATGTACCTACTTCTGCTTTTTACACAGTAAGGGGGAAAATCCCCACACAAATGAGATGCCCGCAGGGAGATGCGTACACGGCTTTAACTTGTGAGCACGAAATACGAGATACTGTTTAGTTTGTTTTGTTTTTCAGTTAACTTTCACAGACAGCAACAGTCGCAAACTTAAAATATTTAGTAACTAGAAACATTGTGTATTACCTGATTTTAAATAGGACGGCCTTAGTAATTTAAACAGCGAGTTACTCACCAAGCAGTTATCCAAGAACTTTCTCTGAATGCATCATGCGTATCCAAAAACAAAACTATATACGAAAAATTAAAAAGAGTAGGCGTTTTACTAACTTTAAAGCAACACAGCTCTTTTTAAGTTCGAGTGTGCGGCTCTTAAAAGAGCCTTTGGGTTTTTCTCAACAAGGTGCAGAAGGATTCAGCCGCCGAAACCGTAGAGGGTGCGACCCTGGCGCTTGAGGGCGTAGACCACGTCCATGGCCGTGACCGTCTTCCTCTTGGCGTGCTCCGTGTACGTGACGGCGTCGCGGATCACGTTCTCCAGGAACACCTTGAGCACGCCGCGCGTCTCCTCGTAGATGAGCCCCGAGATGCGCTTGACGCCGCCGCGCCGAGCCAGGCGGCGGATGGCCGGCTTGGTGATGCCCTGGATGTTGTCGCGCAGCACCTTGCGGTGGCGCTTGGCGCCGCCCTTGCCGAGCCCCTTGCCTCCCTTGCCACGACCAGACATGATACCGAGATTACAGCCGCTGGTATGAATGGGCACCACCCGCGCCGCGGCCTTTATGCGGTGCGGTCCGACCTGGTTGAGGACTGCAGCGGAAAGGGGCGGGGTTCCCGCCAGTTTTCCCTGTCTGCGTCACCCATGACGAAATACCATTCCCTGTTTCTTCTTAGGGTGCTGTAAAGTGTGGTAAGTAAACCATAGACCACCTCCACGAAAAAAATTCCAGCGATGTACTTGCTCATAAGTTTGAAAGCCTTTCCTCCCCCTCCTTAGATTTGTATAAGTCATTTCCATATGTGTGCTTATTTTATTTTGTTGCCCTGGCCGGAGTTGTTGTGAATGACTTCAAATTCTCGTTATTTTCATGCTGCTGTTCCTTAACACTGTTGGTTTATTAGTATTCGAAGTGCTATAAACTTTTCCTCAAAAATTTAATGATTTGAGATCTCTTAACAGCTTTAAGGAATTTTCCTCAATATTTAATTATATTGCTTACTTCATTTTGATTTCCACCTCCCATTTCTTAAATATTCCAATTTTACACAAGCAACTTTTTGTCTGTAAGCACATATTAACCAGAAGGTGGAATAAAATATTTTTTATATTATTATTATTACATTAGTTTTTGACTTCTTCTAATTTTGCTTGTTTTGAGTTACTGCAGGGGGGTAATTTTTTGCTTTTTAAATTTTTTACAAAATTACTTTTACTATAACTATGGACTTAAATTTCTGCTCCCTGGTTAGTAAAAAAATCATTCTGTCTTTTACTAGAGATCTAGTAAAATTTTCAGTCTTCTAGCTTTTGAAATTTTTCAATTTTTTTTTTAAGTATCTATATCAATGCTTGAAAGAAAAGACATTCTGAATCATCTTTTATGAAAGTCAGGAGTGGTCTTTTTCTTAGGATGTTCCAAATGTCATAGTGTAAAAACATCCTGAGCTGGTATAACTGATAGACTAAATAGTGTTACCTATTTCGTGACCTAAATAGTGTTATTTTTCTCTTGTCCTTTTATGTATGAAATGCAAATGTAGTTTGTATGTACTCTTTTAAAGTGTTCAATGTTAAAACATATAATGAGCATCTTCTCTCTATTGTATGACCAAATGGAATAAGCAACTTCCCTCGGCCTATTTAATAATGATGGAATTACAATTACATTCTATCACATAAAGAAGTGTTTTGCTCTCAATGGACATAATAAAAACATAAAAGAGGAGCTCATTATCTACTGCTGTCCCTAGATGTTTTCTCAGTACCTATCNAAGGAGCTCATTATTCTGGCATCAGAAATACTGTTTCTGCTGCTGTCCACAGATGTTTTCTCAGTACCTATCAAATCTATGGCTTTTGGGGTGTGTTTTGTTTGGTTGGTTGGGTGAGTGGGCTTTTTGGGAGAAAGATAGCAAATATGATATATGTAAAAACTGTCTTCTCCCTATCCGTTCTGCCCCACTTCAGAAAAGGTGTATATTATGGGAATGATCTCTTCTTTTCCCCTCTTCCAAAATGAACCAACCATTGCACTCTTCTGAGCAGTTACTACTGTTGATCCAGCAGAGACATTCACAGCTTTTACCTAGGTTATAGAAACAGCAACTTCCTGTTACAGAGGTGCAGAAGAATTCATAGATAAAATGTGGAGTCTCCTTAGATTTTGGACAGTCCTAAGCATACCTTCTTTCTCTTCCTGGAGGGAGTGAACATGAGAGCTGAAATGATTCTGAGTCTTAGAAAGTGTGTTATGCTGCCTAGAGTTCTTGTTTATAATGAACTGACAGGTCACAAAACAATAAACAAACTCAACTCTTTTCCTCTGTAACTACCCTAAAGAAGGATTCCATAGGAGCATTTTGTTTATTTGTTTGTTTACTTGCTTGAGTTTTGGTTGGTTGGTTGTTTGGATTTTTAAATATTGACTTGCTTCATTTAGTAGTGCCACACTAGCAGCGGAACACCAAATTTCTATATCTCTAACTTTCTACTCTCCAATCCATACTTGCCAGTGGCAATACTCAATCCATAGCACTTAAATTTTTGTTCATTTAGCACACATCTAGTCTAAGCAGATTCACAATACGATGTAATCAAGACATTAAATTCTGCAAAATAAAGGAAATCCGGGTCTCTAGTGTACTGAGAAGAACTGCTTTCCATTCCCATGGTTGTTTTGCACTCATCCTTTGTTTTTAATTTGTAAGCTTTCAGATGACTTGCTTGTAGTCTGGTTGTGCATCCATTAGGTAATGAAGGTGATATTTTCTCGTACCTGTCCAAAGTCTAGCACAAAATGATAGAGCTCTCATAGAATATTGTGTCTGTATCCATAACCTCAGGGTGAGTAATTAGAATAACCAGTTATTAATTTTATCCTGACTTTAAATAAACATTCATTATCTGCTACTAGTACTTCAGGGTTTGAATTTAGGTCAACATCAGGCAAAAAAAATTGCCAGTCATTACATTTTAAGAATATGTATGAATAAAATTCTGGAAATATTTTTGTACTTTCAAACTAATAGTTTTGAATTTAGTGTAAGTATTGGAGAGACCTTCATATTCCTTGTTTTCCACCCACTGGCAGCAAAATACTCTTTGTCACTCTCAAAGGAAGAATGGGGTTGCAATATGTCCTCTGTGAATGAGACAGGTTGTACAGCTCCCTGCTTTGCACTGTATTCATGCTCTTGTAATCTGCCATGCTGAAAACATAGATCTCATCTGGACCATCTGGAGGAAAGAAAGAAATTCTTCCCTTGTACTGAAGACCTGGGCACTTTTGATGGACCAGCACATCCCCAGAGGAGAGGAGAGCTCAGAGGAAAAGGGTAAAAACACAATGAGCTGGAGGAATAGTGTACTGTAAAGAAAACTGCACTTATTTCGACATCAGGGAGACTGAAGGGTTACCATGGTTTTAGACTAGAGAGCTGCACCAGTGAATCATCAGATTTCCTCAGACGATTAACAAAGACTAACGTCTTCCTGAGCAAGCCAGATAAAAATGAGGCGTGGGGAGGATGGGCCGTGTACACGTGAATCCACCCAGTATAACTTGTAAAAACTGGAGAACACATAGAAAAGTTTGAAGATACCCATGGGGTTGAGATAACTTCACCCAGCATACTCCTTCACAGGGACTTGGGGGGGTGCAAGGCGGGGGAGGGACAGCATTGACACCCAGAATGGAGAGACCAGTAATGAGAATCTCGTTTCCACAGTGATTCAGGGGTATATTGCAAATGTTTTACTATGCTTGGCTCCAATTTCAGTACAGTACTCTTCTGCTAATTAAAAATGTAATGTAACATCAAATATGCTCATTAAGGAAATTTGGAATTAAACATTGAACTCTCCTCACTTAATATCTGAAAGAACCTGGGTGGAGAGTACTCAATAGCTACAGCATGGAGGTGTGATCAGCTGGGACCTGCCTCTACATGGGATTGTAAACTGCACAAGATCTGACTTCTTTGGCAGTCCTTAAACTACTAAATCTACCCCAGTGGTCTTTGTTCTCTGTATCCCTGTGCCCACATACCCCACCTTCAGTTCAGCATGTAAGCTATGCTAGAAAGCTCTGCTTGCTAAAATGAAGCAGCTCACATCATTTTGATAAGAAATTTTTTAAGCACAGAAAGCTTTGATTTTGAGACTGGGGCACGGAAGTCAGTATTTGCATGTGTGGATTTACCATTGGGAAGGATTCTTCTGGTAGTAGCATAGGTGCCGAAATACTTTATGCTCTCTAAGTAAAAGTAGCAAACATCAAAGCAAAATGTAGCAAAATTTAGTTTAATGACTGCTACATTGATAACTAATTCAGTGTTTTCCCCACCTTTCCCAGCTAATTCAGACAGTCAGAGGTGGAAAGACCCATTCTCATCCTTTTATTTAGCCCCTCCAGCTGGTCAGAGATAAAAGAGTTTGGGCTGTAGCCCTGGTTTGGACTGTTTCCAGCTTCCTTCATGCTGCCAAATTCAGAAACTACACAGAAGCTGATAAATAAAAAAAAGACCTCTGTCATGGTCCAGCATCTTAGGCTGACCTTTGAGGATGTAGTTTGCCATTCACACAGAATGGCTTACAAATCAGATGATTGACAAAGAGGCAAAATCTTTAAAAAATTGTCTTGTGGGCATG
Organism: Platysteira castanea; assembly: GCA_013397175.1. Lineage (NCBI taxonomy): Eukaryota > Metazoa > Chordata > Aves > Passeriformes > Platysteira > Platysteira castanea. The sequence continues at coordinate 29,811 of VYXC01002885.1, forward strand.
TTCTTTGAGTCACTGTTGTAAAGAGGGCTTGCATGGGCCTCACCCCCATCACTCCACACACAAGCTGAAGCCTTGCAGGCTCACTGAACAGCTGGAACAGCTGGTGTAGTTGAATAGGCCCATGAAAAAAATGCTGTAGGAACTTCTAGATCAGGTTTGGGGTGTTGGGAAGTGAAATACTCAGTTTGGGGCGTTAACGAAATACCCAATATGCAGCTTTTTTAGGATTTTGGAGAAAAGGGACCAGGTCAATAATGTGTAAGTGGGAGCAAGGGCAACCATGTTGAGCAAATTCTGGCCATGGCCATGGCATTCCTGGGTTTCTCTCAGGAAGACACCAAAGGGTCTCTAACAAGTACTCCAGGGTGGCCTGTGGAGTTCTGAGCTCAGTAGCACACCATGCAAAATCTGGTCTTGCATTCTGGTAGACAGACAGCAAACAGCAACCCAGCTACTCAGCAATCCCAGCTACTCAGCAATCCCAGCTGACGTGGATGCTCAGGAGTTTTGCTTCTCTCAAGTCCTTACTCTTCTTTCTAGACTGGCAAAAGAAGCAGCACAGGTCTCACGATGCACTGTCCCTTGATTAAGCTAGAAATATGAATCCAGAAGGCACTGTAAGCACTGTATTTTTTGAACGGCTGAGACTGAGTAGCTCCTCTTGTTGCCTGGGCTCATGCAGAGCTGGCCTGGGCAGTAAGTTTTTCAGCTGAACTCTGCCAACCTTTACAGGGTTGTAAATACTTAAAAGCAGCTGAAGTATGCCTTGTCCAAATGGTCTCTCTGGGACATAGTTTTCCAAGAGCAAATCTAATATGGACATCCCTGTAGGAATTTATTGAAAATTGTATTGGGCTATCTGCTTCTGGAGGAAGCCAGCTCTGAAAAATGGTGATGTGCCTTGTGTTAGTGACTCCAGACACTACTGCAGTGCTCTGGTTTTGTTACAGTAATTCCTGGTTGGAAAACCAAAAAACTCCAGTTGGAAACCCTAGCCACTTACAGGGATTTATTTATGGTTATGCCCTGGACAAAGCAGCTTGTCTTTAGGGATGCAGCTGTTAAGAAAGTCATCGGAATGTCCAGGCCCTGTCCAGGTGACACCAGTCATTACCTGGACCATGCTGATGCAAGCAGCAGGCAAGTGTCTTCATGTACAGAATTGGGCACTTCCCTTTGACAAACTGCACAAGATTTCTGTTGGTCCATTGTCCTGGTTACCTCAAGTTTATTTAAGTCCCTTTTATCTGAAAGTATTACGTTTTACTCTGTCTACCCCTCTTCACTTGGTGTTATCCACACAAAGTGTATATTCTCTCTCATCACCCAGGGTGCTCCACAAAACACTAAATGATACCAGCCCTGGAGCATTGTTTTGATTACCGATTGTCTGCAGACACTAAGTTGTTAACTATAGCCCTTTGACCCTGGGCTACAGACAATTTTCAAATATCTAAGAGCTTGCTGATCCTGCCTGTAGTCCCTCTGATCCCAAACAAGAACACCTGGGAGATGGTTCCAAAAATACCATGAAATGTCAAGTATATTGCATATAGCATTCCTCCTTTGTCCACACAGATGCTCTTTAATCGACAGTTCTGTGATAATTACCTATACTTAGACATGAGCAATTTTTGTTGCACTCCATGCACTGTCAAGTCAACAGAACCTGTTTTATTTCTGGAAGTTCCTCAGTCGCTCTGTTTCTTGGAGACCCTGCTGTCATTCCATACAACATTCTCTCCTCCCTATTAGAAGTTATTTCTTTACTGCTAACTTGCTGCAAAGAACAGCAGTTCCTGTATCTGCTACAATGTATAATAAAGAAAAAATTACTTCCTTCCTCATCATGTTTTAAGTGTTTAAGAAGAAACTTTGGTTTTTCAGCATTCTCTTTCAGTCAGGGTATTTCAATAATATATGCCTTTTCATCAGGGAAGAATTTTTAGACCTCTGACTGTCACTGTTTCTCTCTTCTATGTATTGACTTATTGTTCACTTCTCATGACCTGAAAATTGGAACTAAAAACTAGGCCTGAAACTCCAAATAGGAGTAAACCTTTCCTGACTACAGAGGAAGATCGTCTTCACCAGTCTTATAGAAGGAGTCACTGTGTTCCTTTTCTACTAACATACTGATTTTGATTCATTATCAACATATAACTATAATCTGAAGATGCAGATTACTCAGGTGCTTGTCAGCTGCTGCTGACAGTAGCAGTTTTGCGATATTTCTTACTATTTGTAAAATTGATATAGTTTATGGCAAGCGAAGAATCTAACAGGTTTCTGAAGACAGTCTCTTATCCAGTATCTTTCAATACATAAAATGTCCTCCATCATTTTAATTATTTTTCCTACTTGGTGCTCACAATATTTATATACAAGCTCTGTAGACATTAACTCAGAGCATAAATAAAATTATATCGGGCCTAGAACTGATCCCTGCAGTCCTAGGCTGTTTGAGACTGCAGTTTGGTTTCATAGTTGACAAACATAAACATTTATATATAAATTTCTACCCTGGAAGGGTTGATGTTTCTGCTAGACCAAATTTTCCTGATTATTACTTTCATTTCGAATACTTTTCTAAAATGAAACAAAATGAAACGGAGAGAAAATCTGTAGTGTATCAGCAAGTTCTAGAGAAATATTGCATCGTGTACTGAAAGTCTTCCTAAAATCAATTTTGGAAAAAGCCTATTAAACATGATTTTCATTTCTTCCCTTATATCTGTTTTGAGTACTGTAAATTCTAATTTTTGTTCATATCTTCCTTGAATTTGTTTGACCTTGTAGCTAGTACAACTCAGCATCAAAGAGTTATCCCTTCCCCAGTGTGTGCTGTCTGTAAACCTGAGAAATGCATTAATCTGTAACCCAAAATGCCTGACTTTGTACTTAGTTCTTGGTCATATCCTTGAGATACCTGAAGAGTAAGAGAGGCTGTGTAGGCTGAGTGCAAAGCTGGGTCTGCAGCATATTGCCCCAGGAAAACTTTCAGCATCCTATTTCCCTCCACTCAGCATGAAGGGCTGGAATTACCTTTGATAGCTTAGGAAATGGCATCTAATAACTTGTACATCCTGGGTCTCACTGAAGGGGTAGGACAGACATTTTCTGTATTGATGGCTTCATTTCAATTTGCCTTTCTGACTGAATCAGAATTTACAACCTCCATCACCAAAAAAAAAAAAAAAAAAAAAAAAAAAAAAAAAAAAATTTGACTGTGCTGTGCACTTGGGAGGATAGAAAGCATGTCCCATAGTTTCAAATACCACATTCCAGTTCTTTTCAGGCACTCTGTAAATGTTACAGGTAGGGCTACATGTCCATATTTTCGCATGTTGATCCTTATATTTCTTCATCTTTCTGCACTTACCTTCTTCCCCTTTTTCTTCAACTGAAATCAATACGAAGTTAGTTGGTCTGCAGGATAAAGTAACAGAAATCTGCTCAAAACTGAGATTCCTAAGTATAGTAACCCTACTAATAATAATGATAATTCTCAGTCCCAGGGATAGATGGGGAGAAGCGAAATTTGATTATAAGGGGATTTCTGATGCAAAGGCTTTCAGAAGTCAGTAGGAATATTTTGATGCTTTAGGCTGTCATAATATGGGGGGAAAAGGAGATTAGGTAGGTCATTCATTAAAATGCACAGCCTTTTTTTGCTGGTTGGCAAATATCTAACAGTTACGGCAGAGGAGTTACCTCTTTGATCAGTCACCTTTCGATCACTCCAGACTGTAGGAATTTAAGTTTTGCTGAGACACTAACTAGCCTTAACATACCCTTCAGTCATATACAGCACAAGCACCGAGCCAAATCAGGGTTGCTCACACTCAGCTTGACAAGCCTTGAAACTAAGGAGTGTGAGAGAGGTTACAGTGGTTTTTGAAGCTATCTCTACAGAACTACCAAAATTTAAAGTCTTGAGAGTATCATTCAGGGTTAATCTATACATAGGCTTCACAAACTAACCCAGAGAAGGACTATGTGCCAAGCGATACCAAGGGAAATAATTGTTTCCCTCCACTAGGCACTGGTGAGAGAAATCGGAGTTCTGTGTCCAGTTCTGGCCTTCCCAGTGCAACAGAAATGTGAACATAACTGGAGCGGGACCAGTGAAGGGCCACGAAGATGATGAAGGGACTGCAGCATCTCTCACATGACGAGTGTCTTATTAATGTGTTCAGATATCCTGTAGGGGGACTAGAACACACAGATCCAGTCTTCTTACTACTGCCCAGGAGAAGAGGCAATGGGCGCAAACTGAGACACAGGAAATTCTACTTAAATGTAAGAAAAAAAATTTTGGAACATGCTCCCGAGAGAGGTTTTAGTGTTCCCCTTCTCTAGCTGACCCTTCTTTGAGCATGCCCAGGACCTACAGCATTAGATGTTAGATTAAAAGATGAGATATACTTTTTAGGAGATGTGATTGCCCTAACCCTGAAATAACTGTCAATGTATTTTTGTTACCTTAGTTGAAGTATAACTGAAAGGATATAGGCTCTTTATTACCCTTTGACATCTTGCATTTTCCCTACATATAATCTTTGCAGTTGCTGAATCAGTATCATCAATACCGTTTCAGCACGACAGAGACCTTACTAATGTCTTTTGATTGTGTTATGGTGTTTTTATTATTAATATTGAGAGTGATTACTTGAATGTCTGCAAAATTATTATTTATCAAGACAGCCTGCTTCAGTAAAAAGTGGTCAGTTTCTCTGTATCTTCACCATCCTTACCACAGTAACTCTATTTAAGTGAGTGTAGGCTTTCAGCTAAATTTGTCTAATCAGCTTATCTGGATTGCTCTCCTCCTGCAGTCTGAATACCTTATTTGCCTTTATTTCTCTAATGTCTTGTCTTATCTGTTTCCCCTCCTTGGAAAGACTCTCTATTGACAAGAAAAAGAAGTTAGTTGTTTTCTCTACTATACAGTTTTAGGATTGTGAATGTGAATGTATGTAAACTATTTCTGTTTTGGAGATCCTCACACTAGAAAATACTCTGTTATTTTTTAGGTTCCTCTGTAATCTGCCCTAGCACCTACACAGCTGAGCAAGGAAGCCAGGGCATGTGTGTGATGGTGCATGGGAATGAGGACATGTTTTGGGTGCGTATTTAAAGAGGGCATAACAAACTGGTTTGAGTTCCTCAGCAACAGATAGACAGAGACTACAATTTTACAGGATGCATGGAAAGGAAATCAGAGAGAATACTGAAAAATGCTTGCTGTTTAATTAAGTATTAAATGAGCCACATTTAAATATGATCCTTTCACGTTGAAACTGCAAGCAATTTTTATTACCATCTCACTCGAAAAACATTATTTATTTTCAAGTAATTTTGTTGGACAGAAAGAAAATTTCTCTGTCTGGTTGAAAAACTGTTCCATAATCTACCACTGATTTGATAAATTACGTGCTCAGATGTTTGCTTTGCTTTGTCTTTTTCTCTTATCAGTAAAACACCCATGGCAATGTCAATGCCATTTGTAATGATCAGTCTCTAGAACAGGATAATTTTTATTGTGGTTCAGTGTTGCATTTAACAGCTATTTCCAGCAGTGCAAACTTGAAAATTGCTCAAAGCTCCTGACAAGTTTGTTTTACCCAATTAAGCAGAAAGTGTCATTGTTTGGCCCAGAGTCCGGGAATAACCCTAAAAAAGCCTCCCCTTTTCACACCATCTCATATTTCTAAATCCACTCTCTTTAAAAACACCAAAAAAAAAA
>VYXC01002885.1:35566-47641 GCA_013397175.1 Platysteira castanea
AACCAAAAAAAACCAAAAAAACCGCCTTCTCCAGAAATGCATTCTGAGACCAGGAACATTTTGTCTTCTCAGAAGTAGGCCAGGGATAATTCTCTGTGCAGATAAGAGCCAGTGTGATCGTTAAGGAAAAGATACAATAAAGGATGCTGACACACAATGCCGGAGGCCAGCTGCCAGGACTTCCAGTGTCTCAGACTCCTAGGAAAAAGCAGAGGACTTCAGAAGTGCAACTCAAAATAGGGAGCAGGGAACACGAAGATTTACAGGGATACACCCAGAATGAAGTGAGAGAAGTCCTAAATTCTACCCTTGATATCCTTAAATAACAACCTCCACAATCTTCTTCATACGCTCTCCTTACAAAAACAAAACAATAGCAAACAAACAAACAAACCCCAAAAACATCCAGAAACGTTCCTGTACCTTTATAACTTATCACAGAGTAGGGACAGCAATTTTTACGTGCTGCAGGTGGAGTTCTAGTGACTGCGCTACTTAGGGAGCAAGATCTACGATCTCCCATCACTTTCTACCTTGTGTCTTTATCTCTAACCCGCGGCCTGTTAATGGGGGAAGGGAAGGAAACCTTTCTTCTCCTGATGGACTGAGAAAAGGTTTACTAAAAGCGAGCCTGAAGGGAAACTTGCCCAAATGTGTGAATGTGAGGGAGGTGCGAAGAGGACGCACCCCTGGGGCTACAGCTGCATTCTTGCAGGAGCGGTTACTGTCCACTCCCAGTTGCTCCCAGCCTCTTGACCACTTTCAAGTGTAATAAACCAGTCACAGAGCTCTAACACTGAACTATCAAAGCTGCAGGGATTAAAGCCCATTAGCCATCGCACAGTCTTTGTTCTCTGAAGAATGTACATCACAATAAACAGACCTGGATAGATGACAACACTTCCCGGCTCTGTCTTTTGTACCATTTACAGTCAGATTCTGCTTTATCTTTGTTCGTCTAAACTGGAAAATATGCATAATGCCCTCATCCTACCACAACACACTATTTTTTTCCCTCTCAAACATATTCATACCGTTCATACGACTTGCCACGCTGAACTTTCAAAACCTGTGGCTACTGTGGACTTGGTCTAGTTGTTTATGTGGGAACAATGCCCCGTTCACGAGAAGCGGGGTAGATTTCACAGCCCACTTCAATATGCCTTTCAATCTGCTTTTTACTGTGGAGTACTGACAAGCCCAATTTTTTCCAATTTCTGCTTTCGTTGCTCTCCTTCGAAGTGTTTATTACCTCACGTACATGCAAGCACAACAAAATAAAAATAGAAATAAAAGAGAATATGGAAGAATCACAGTTCACTGTTTTCATTTGTAATTCTAATGTACCTAAGGTATCATTGCCATTTTAATCTATCTCGTAAATTAAAACTGTTTGCAATCAAGTATAACCTTATAGTGTCTTCAGCATTCAGTGTATCAAAATAGACGTCAGGGCCTTTTGTAGCATACCTCATGCCATCTTGAATCTGAAATCTATCCATGCTAGAAAAGATGTTCCTTTGTTGAAACAGCCCACCGACGTTTTGTGTGACAAATTTTCACAAAGTACAATGAGGTAAAATATTAAATTTGATCTTAACCTGTTCTTTCAAACCAAGGGGGAAAAAATCTGGCTGCTTTTTAATTAGAAACCAATTGAGGCTTTTGTCTTCTTACTTAATAAAAAATTAACCCAAACAATTCATTGCAATTCTTAAAAATCTTAATTAATTTCTGTTGTCACTTTAAAAGACTCAATAATTAAGATGGATTATGGTAATTAAAACTGATTCTGATTTATGAGGATTCTCTGAAAATTATTTCAATATTCTTAGGCTTGGGGTGGAAACCTCAATAGCAAGTTTTTATTTTCCCTTTAAAGGAAAGAATTGGGGGAATATGAAACCTATTAATAAAATCCAAACACCCAAAACACAACAATCAGTGTCCAAATATTTATAAGTAGTATTGAAACTGAACCACTCTATTCATGAAGGCCAGATTTCCACAGTATTTAATTTACTGGGTGATAACTGATGCTTCAGCTGGCTCCATAATTGTTTAAGTAGCATATAATATATATTATTTTATCTATACCTGATAGACATTTTTTTCCTCTCCATGTCTGCCTCTGATGTTTTTAAATCATAAAGAATAGCATCCACTATTGTAACCAAGAAAGAGTTAAACTAGCAGTTTATCTGGGATTTCTAGGCATTTACTAGGCATTAACAACTTCATTTTACAAACAGACTGTTTGTAAAAATATCAGAATCTTTCCATCCACTTACAGAACACCACACAAAAAACAAAACAAAACAAGACCCAAAAAAAAAAACAAACAAAAAAAAAGCAGAGCCCTGGCAAGTTCCAAACACTTTTCAACAGTATATATGTTCCTCTGTAGGTCTCTTCCTTTCCCAAAACAAGAAAATCTGTTGAAATACTGTATCCTTAATAGTTAAAGATATGGTTAAGAGAGCCGAATCTTTATCCATATTCAAAGCTCAGCCGTGAAATTGTGTTACTTCCTTGTCTTTGAAATCAATTTACGACAAAAATACTCAAGCTGCCCACTCGGTTTCTGTCCTAATTTGAAGAAAACCCCCCAAAGAGTAAGTCTGCATTACGGGGGAGACTTTTTATCTGCATGTTTTATTTTAATTTAGAAGGAAAAACAAAAGTTTGCCGTTCCCGGGGTCTCTCTGGCTTCACAACGCGGGGTTTAAAACAGCTTTTCTCTCCCATCTGTGGTCCAAACAACAAGAAACTTGCCCGAATGAAAGTCCACCGTCTTCTCTTCACTCTCCGAAGAAACTGGGGTGATTTTGCGGCACTAGTTTTACGAAAAATATGAATTTATAACTCCGAAGAAACACAGACTCGGAGGAGGAAAAGCTCTTCCTGGCTAACAGTTAGGCGGGCTCTGCAAAGCACCAATCACAGATCACCGCTTCGCTATAAATTCAGGCATCGGGGTTACTGTAGCCCAATTACTTTCTTTTGATTAGGAAGAAGTCTCTGCAGCGATGTCGGAGACCGCTCCCGCCGCCGCTCCCGCTGTCGCGGCCCCCGCCGCCAAGGCCGCCGCCAAGAAGCCGAAGAAGGCGGCGAGCGGCTCCAAAGCCCGCAAGCCCCCGGGGCCCAGCGTCACCGAGCTGATCACCAAGGCCGTGTCCGCCTCCAAGGAGCGCAAGGGGCTCTCCCTCGCCGCGCTCAAGAAGGCGCTGGCCGCCGGCGGCTACGATGTGGAGAAGAACAACAGCCGCATCAAGCTGGGGCTCAAGAGCCTCGTCAGCAAGGGCACCCTGGTGCAGACCAAGGGCACCGGCGCCTCCGGCTCCTTCCGCCTCAGCAAGAAACCCGGAGAAGTGAAGGAAAAAGCCCCCAAAAAGAAAACTGCTGCAGCCAAGCCTAAGAAGCCGGCGGCTAAGAAGCCCGCCAGCGCCGCCAAGAAGCCGAAGAAGGCGGCAGCGGTGAAGAAGAGCCCCAAAAAAGCCAAGAAGCCGGCAGCCGCCGCAGCCAAGAAAGCAGCCAAGAGCCCCAAGAAGGCGACAAAGGCTGCCAAGCCTAAAAAAGCAGCGGCAGCGGCGAAGAGTCCGGCTAAGGCAAAAGCGGTAAAGCCCAAAGCAGCCAAGCCCAAGGCGGCCAAGCCGAAAGCAGCGAAGGCGAAGAAGGCAGCGCCCAAGAAATGAAGTGTTGAAGTGGAAATACTTTTAAACCCAACGGCTCTTTTAAGAGCCACCCACTATTGTCCCCAAAAGGGCTGATACACTCCGTCACTGAGCTCCGTGCCTGCAGCAGAGCTAACTACTCGCCTCTATCCGTGTGGGACGTTCGTCTGTGGAGTGGATGGGACGCTAAACTTCCGGCCGTGGTTTTACACTAAGACTTGGAAAAATAAAAGTTTACATTCCCTGCGAAAACGCTTTCTAAAGGCTGCCTTTTTTTTTTTTTTTTTTTTGAGCACCGCAAGTAGGTGTATATGTTAAAGGGACTGCTTAAGGGCGGGTACTTTTTTGGGGCGTGGAGGTTTCTTTCGTTGCTCTAAATCAGCGCGATTCCTAACAGCATGGATGCGACTGCCACACCTCTCAGTGACCGTAGCAGGGAACTGTCAGCACGGCTCCTCCGCTTCCTTGGCAATGACCTTTCCGCTTGCCAGCTCTGGCGTGGGGCAGGTCTTAATTTCTGCGTGATTTGACCGACCTACTTTTTCGAGGAGGCGATTGCCGGGGCGGGAGGCGGGTAGAACTCACCAGCGTTCCTCTTCCGCTCCCTGCCGGGCTGGTGGCGGTGCAGCCGGCGCGGCAGCAGCTCGGCCGGGCAGCTGTCCCGAGCCCTGCGGGCGGGAGCGCAGAGGCGGAGCGGCGCAGAGCTCCGTGCGGGCGTGCGCCGCTTGTGACTGGCTGATGGGAGAAGCAGCAGCTGCTCATTGGGCCGTTGGGAAATTTGGAAAAGCCCGCGCTACAGGGGAAGGGGCGGGGGAAGGGGAGGAAGAAAGAAGGGAGTGGAGGGGGGGAAAATGGGAGAACGAAGTGGGCACGGAGCGCTGCCCGCGCTGGCTCCGAGCCTACCCGTGCTCCCGGGTTCCCGCATTCCGTGATTACCCCATCCCCCTTAACCGTCTACCCCACCTCAGATGTTCTCGCTTCGCCCCACTCCTTTAGTCCTTGTCTTCTCACACACAAGGCAAAATGTTTCAGCTAGAGACTATTCCGAACCAACTATACTAAAAATGAGGAGGGTCGACTACTTTCCCCCTCACGCTTTCTTTAAAACTTACTTTATTTTGTTTTCATTTTCTTGAAGCATGTTCGCTAATTTAATTGAAGCTCCTATTTTGGATGGAACAAAATATAAAGTACTGTCTCTCACCTTTTCTGTAAGACTTAATATTGTTTTAATTTATTGGACAACTACTCAAACGTCTACATTTACGAATAATGAATACATTTGAATTAGTTTTAGTTGCAAAATGCCCAAGCATTTCGTGATTATCATTGCAAGATTAAGCAACCAATTAAACGTCTGGTTAAAATTCAATCTACGATTTCTTAATTGAATTTCCATACCCAAGACCCAGGCACTGTGTAAAAGCTCTTTTATAGAATACGTGGGTGGCTCTTAAAAGAGCCTTTGGGTTAAAAGTGACGGTCCGAGACGCCCTACTTGGAGCTGGTGTACTTGGTGACAGCCTTGGTGCCCTCGGACACGGCGTGCTTGGCCAGCTCGCCGGGCAGCAGCAGCCGCACGGCCGTCTGGATCTCCCGCGACGTGATGGTCGAGCGCTTGTTGTAGTGCGCCAGGCGCGACGCCTCGCCGGCGATGCGCTCGAAGATGTCGTTGACGAAGGAGTTCATGATGCCCATGGCCTTGGACGAGATGCCCGTGTCGGGGTGCACCTGCTTCAGCACCTTGTACACGTAGATCGAGTAGCTCTCCTTGCGGCTCTTCTTGCGCTTCTTGTCACCTTTCTTCTGAGTCTTGGTGACTGCCTTCTTGGAGCCCTTCTTGGGCGCGGGGGCGGACTTGGCCGGCTCGGGCATCTTGGCAGAGCTTTTCCTCTCGGAGAAAGCGGAGTACAGAAAATGGCCGCGGCGCCCGCTATTTATAGAGATGTCGTATGCAAATTCCGGGCCTCAGCGCCGTGCAACACGATTGGCTGATCCTGTGCCGGGCGTGCCTTTGTCGCCGATTGGTCAGAATAGGATCCGTCTGCTCATTGGTTCTCTCAGCAGCCGCCGGTTCCAGCCAATCGCGGAGGGCTCATCCCGCCCAGGGAAGGGATAAAAGGGGCGGAGCGGTTACGTCAGTGTGATTGTGTCGTGTCTGCAGCTTGTGTTTCTCCTGTGTTTCATCCGGTGCTCTTAACATGTCTGGTCGCGGGAAACAGGGAGGCAAAGTCCGAGCTAAGGCTAAGTCGCGCTCGTCCCGGGCCGGGCTGCAGTTTCCCGTCGGTCGCGTGCATCGGCTTCTACGGAAAGGTAACTACGCGGAGCGGGTGGGTGCCGGAGCTCCTGTCTACATGGCGGCCGTGCTGGAGTACCTGACGGCCGAGATCCTGGAGCTGGCGGGCAACGCGGCCCGCGACAACAAGAAGACGCGCATCATCCCCCGCCACCTGCAGCTGGCCATCCGCAACGACGAGGAGCTCAACAAGCTGCTGGGCAAGGTGACGATCGCGCAGGGCGGCGTGCTGCCCAACATCCAGGCCGTGCTGCTGCCCAAGAAGACTGAGAGCCATAAAGCTAAAAGCAAGTAAATTCGGCGAGCAAAACTCTTCAGACTTTGCACGACGTAATATTTTAAACCAAAGGCTCTTTTCAGAGCCACCCACACAATCAAAAAAGAGTTGTGTTGCTGTTTCTACAAAGGTACTCTGGTGTGGAGGCCTCAGTGGTATTTTCGTCAACTAAAACAAGCTTTCGTTGCGGTGTTTTAAGACCTGGTTTCTACTGAGAAAGCCTGACAGATTTGCGTTCTAACTCGTGTTTTGTAATTAATATTGTAGTAATTTTTTTTCATTATAATTAGTAAAAACTTTGCTCTTCAGATTTTGCACACCTTTCGTCGTTCCATAGGTTACTTGGGGTGTAAAAAACGGGAGGGTGGCTAAAGCACGGGTGGGAGTTGCAAAAGTTATGCAGCATGAGGATAAATCGGTACCCATCTGTAGCCCCATATGTAATTACATCTAACAGTGAAGAAACGATTTCTTCATCTCCTTTGAAGGCCTCTATTCCTGAAAAGACGTAAAATACCCTCTGAATTAAATTTTGTAGAAATAAAATAAGAAATGCCTTAGGAAAAATAGCTTTTTCAGCTAGATTTTTACTTAGACCTGTACTCTAAAGCTACAGTGTAGCTTCTTTCATTCAGGACCGCCTTGTAGTGCTAGTATATTCCAATTTTAAGAGGCATTTTCAAACTTTCAACCCTAAAATTCTCTTATTTTTCACTGCTACTCCTCTTGTTACGTCAATTAACAATGGGCAATATTACTGAGTTTTCTATATTGTTAGCACAAATATCACCCAAGACCACAACCTTAAATCTCTATTTATTATTATAAATTATGAGGAAGACTGGCTGATCTGTCTTGCTAGGATATTCCCAGAACCTTCATCTAATGGTCTGTAGCACACTGCATTGAGATGATTGGTCTCTGCTGCACCTCTGCTCTCTCTGTCCTCTGGAGAGAAGGAGGAGTGCTCTATGCTTGGGAGGGAAGGCAATACTCCCACCCTGCCTCTCCTTGCCACCCCCAAGCTGTAGCTGAGAGGCTTTTTAGGCAGCATTGTGCCATGGCTACAGTGGGACATCAGGGACCGTATGTGGGGAGAAACATAAATAAGAGCGATGCTGGAGCACCAGACTCATCTTTTATAGTGATGGTATCTATGTCTAAAGGTTTTGTTGGTAAGTGAGCACATTTAAAGTTGTAATGGTTTTCTAATACTGTTTAATTGATCACCATTTGCTACAGCTATTATCTCCTGGCCTTTATATTTCTCTTCCTTAAAAACTGCAATGGTAATTAAAATTTCATTTTAACATGCATGAGCCTTCTTAGTTTCCAGAAGAGACTTCTACATACCTGTTTGTTAGAAAATTTCAGTCTCAGAATGGTTTTGGTTGAAAGGGACCATTAAAGATTATCTCATCCAAAGACCCTGCTGTGGGCAGGGACACCTTCTGGTAGCCCAGGTTGCCCAAAGCCCCATCCCACCTGACTTTGTACATCCTCTAGGGATGAGGCACCCACATTTTCTCTGGACAGCCTTGTCCAGTGTCCCACAAGCCTCATCACAAAAAATTTCTTACGTATGTCCAATCTAAATGTAGCCTCTTTCAGTTTAAAATCATAGTCCAACCTCCTGTCCCTACAAACCTGAAAAGAGGTTCTTCTGTATTGAAAGTCTGCTATAGGGTTTCCCCAGAACCTGCTTTTCCCCTGGCCAAGTAGCTGCAACTCTCTCAGCCTTTCTTCATGTGAGAGATGACCAAGCCCTCTGATCATTTTTGTGGCCCTTCTCTGGACCTGCTCTGACAGATTCATGTCTTTCTTATGTCAGAAAATCACATAGCTGGGTGTAGTGCTCCAGGTGGAGTCTCAGGAGACCTGGGTAAAACAGGAGGAATCACCTCTCTCAACCTGCTCTTCAGCCTGCTTTTGATGCAGCCCAGGTTCTGATGGGCTTTCAGGGCAACAAGTGTGCATCTCTAGATCAGAGCCCTGGAATTGTAGAGAAGGGCCATGGGGTAGAGGTACCTAAGCAGGAGTTGTCTTTCTCTGTGGACAAACTCCTGTATGTGGAAGTCAGAGTTAGTACCACAAGAGAGGGTCCCATCCTCTGAGTGTGGAGCTAAGTCCAGTATATCACTCCAAATTCTTCATGTCATCTGACCAGGAATTCATTATTTGCTGCAGAATTTCATTCCAAATACCTCTCACTACACTCATTCGTCTTCTCACCTCAGTAACTGGAGTTTCATCCTCTGGGATACTTAGATTCACTCCTTAACCCTCCCTAGATTTGTTCTTAGCCAGTAGTGGTTTTTCCAGTTGCTAACCCCGTGTTGCCATCAACACTGATGAGTTGTAAAACGTAAAAGTCCTATAAATCAGATGGATTATATGGTAGGAGTGCTGGAAACTCTCCCGGTATTAAAGACAGCTTTCAAGCAAATTCCAGTGGATGAAGGAATGCAGCTAAGCAAGTTTAAATAAATGAATTTATCTCATTTGCATATACAAGCAGTAGGAAGAGGAAATCCATATGACATGGTGCCTCAACTGTGTCACTGGGTTCCAATGCACCTTCGCATTCTAAAGAATTTGTGATGAAAATAGAACCTCCCACCAAGGTCCCTCAAATGTTATAGATCACAGTTATGTTTGGGGATAACTCAGTAATGACAATTTATATATCAAAATACTTAAAACTGTATAGTTAAAGATTCAAGAGCTCTTCTATCCCTTTTCATCTATATTGCTTGCAATGCTGGGAAAAATGTACCTATTAAGTGGCCCTTACAATACTTTAGTTTGTATATTATTATACTTACTATGACAGTTGTAGCAGATACAGATAGAAATTTAAAGTTCCATTTAAGCTCTCAAGAAAATTATGGTCCGCTATGGAGTTGGTTATAATACACTGATGAAATGATTTTTTTTGCTAATTATGTACCCTCTTGTGCAGTCATGGTGAGATGTTGTCTTATTGTAATAAACAAATCCAATTTCCTGCTTATAGTTTAATGAGGAACTAGGGCAACTGTCCTAGTGAATGCACAGTTGAAAAGCTACAGATTTTTATTTTAATTTTTTTAACGGAGCTGAGTTTTGCAAAGATTTCTTTCCTCATTTAACCCCTAATGCTGTGTGCCGAAATTCATGAGGAAAATGTAGTATCTATAACATGAGGATTGGATACCAAACTTCAATCCAAAAAAAAATTATCCCCAATCAACAGTGGAAACAACTTCATTAGGGATTCTATTCAGCAGCCAAATTTTTTCTCCACTTCAATTGTTTTTGCCTGAGAAAATGCTCTGATCCATGTGAGAACTGAATATGTCCCTAACAGACACCCACGAAACATGTCTGTGCACACTTCTAGCACCCTTTAGGCAAGGCAGCCTTCTAGGAGGCATCATGTTGAATTATATCTGATGTACTACACTTATTGAGGAAAGGGGTGTGCAGCTCTTTTACTCACTTTAAGCTACTGGTCACAGACTCTGCATCACCCATCTCTGACAGAAATGGAAGGGGATTTTCCAAGTCTTGCAGTGGTTATACTGCTGGAAGGAAAAGTTATACTAGGACCCTTGCTCTGCATTTAGGAAGCCTTATGAATAAATGATTATTTTGAAATACCAAAAGTTTTTGTGTAATTCCTCTTGGCTTTCTTAAGTAATCAGAATGTTGTTTATAACTGCCTCAGGAAACATAGCTAGACACAGATATTTCAGATATCAAGAACAAAGCAGACTTTGTGGAGCCAAACAGCAGTTAGGCCCCAGCCTGGCAGGTCCACTAGCGACAAATCTTCCAGTGAGTCTATAAACAGTCTTAGTTCATTCTGTTCAAAAAAGCAGACCTAATCTAGATGAAAGGTACATTTGCCTCCTTATATTGTATATATGAGTAGCAAGTCTTAAAATTTGAAAGAAAAAGGAATTCACAGTGATACTTACAACAAGATTTGTACTTTTTTGACACCTGTAACTGAACGTATGAGTATCTGAATTACATTTCCTCCGGAATTTAGGGAATTTTTTTTTTCCAAGAAATATTCTGGAGATGTTATCGAGGTTCTCTAAATTATATTAAGGAATAAATTTAAATAAAAAACTGCATAAATTTTAAAGGATATGAAAAATTTTAAAACAGTAGACATGTTTAAAGGGCATAAAATACTGATAATAGAAGATAAGAATCGGCAAGCACTGTAGCCATATCAGCTCTGTTCTGAGTAATGTTTAAAATCTTAACAGATTTAATTTAGAAATAGTCTCATAACTCTCTCAGTATTTATTCATTCACTTCACAAATACAGTCCAACATACTGTAAGCAACACGTATGATATGGTTTTCGCCAAAGTGTGAAATACACGGTAAAATTTCTGGATTCCTCATCGCAACAAAAATTGTTTCGTTAGTGTTCATCTTTCAGATGTCACACAGACAGTTGTTTGAGATACCCGTCATGTTTTCTTTCACTTCTTGGATCTCAGTGTACGCCAAAGGACACTTCTTCCAGAGGCCAGCAGCTGCCAGGAGCGAGCCCAGAGCCCTGCGGCCAGCGCTGCTCCTGAGACCGCTCTGCGGGTTTGGGCCTGGCTAAAAAGATGGTCCCTCTCGCGGTCTCAAACAGCCCCTCCAAACTGCCTTCAAGAAGTCTCCGGTCTAAACGTTTCCCACTGGAGCCCCTCACTGGTTATTTCCCCTGCCGCTCAGGGCCTTGCTGCCTGGTTCCCCTCCCACCGACCTGCAGTCGCCCTGTGCGAACATGAAAGCGCAGAACGCTCGGTGCCCAGACCCCAGGACCGCAGGGAGGACAGGGGTACTGTGGAACTGTCGGGGTAGACAAAGAAAACGTGAAGCCGCCATGGCCGAAGCAAACAAAGACGGCGCTGCCCGGGAAAGCCTCCTCCGTGACGCTCCCCGCGAGCGGGAGATGGAACAGCGGCGGGGAGGGGCAGGAGTGACGAGCTAGGCCCCGCATTGGTCAGATTTTGCCGCAGACCCGCGGGGAGGGACGAGGAAGGGGCGCCGCAGCCCGAAACGCGGGCCGGGGGTCGCAAGTCCCCGCTCTTGTTAGCGGCGGAGACCCAGAGCTGCCATGGAACCGTCACCAGCGCAGAGGGCAACGAGGCGGGACAGGAAAGCAGCAAAGGGACGCGTGGACCGACAGTGGGCAGGGACAGCGTAGTGCTACATTAACTCAGCTGATTAGAACCCAGTGCTAAAAAGTCCAAGATTGTACGTTCAATCCCTGTATGAGCCAGTCACTTAAGAGTCGGGCTTAATGATCCTTGTGAGTCCCTTCCCTTCTCTCAGAATATTCTATGAATCCATGATTGCGAGAAGCGCGGGACGAGGCCAGACCCGGCTCGGGAGAGGCGGAGGAGCCGCACACGTCTGGGGGACACAGCCGGGAAAGCGCCTCTACCGCCTCTGGCGGGCAGCCCGTGCAGAGCCGCGCGGGAGAGAATGGGGCAGTAGGCGGGGACTGGGGCCGAGACCCCGCCTCCCACTGCAGTCCTCAACCAGGTCGGACCGCCGACAATATACAGAGCCGCGGAGCTACTCTTGCTACTTGCAGTTTGTTTCTGCGAGAGTGGTGCTATGTCTGGTCGGGGTAAAGGCGGCAAGGGGCTCGGCAAGGGCGGCGCCAAGCGCCACCGCAAGGTGCTGCGCGACAATATCCAGGGCATCACCAAGCCGGCCATCCGCCGCCTGGCTCGGCGCGGCGGCGTCAAGCGCATCTCGGGGCTCATCTACGAGGAGACGCGCGGCGTGCTCAAGGTGTTCCTGGAGAACGTGATCCGCGACGCCGT
>VYXC01002885.1:58315-75843 GCA_013397175.1 Platysteira castanea
TACGGTGCTGGGGGGATGCTCCAAACCGATGGAACCCCCCCCCGCCTTCTCTCAGCTCTGCCACGGTAATGATAGGGATGTCAGAACAAGTAGAGGGAAAGACACACAAGGGTTTAGCTGCAGTTCATGGCAATCTGCTTTTCTGTTGATGCTAGATACGCTCAAAGCGTTTATTGTGACCTGCAAACAAATGCAGTTTTCTGCTGCATTTCTACAGCTGTAGAAGCTGCAATTGGCTTCCACTTTCATACAAACTTCCTGAGCGTCAGCATCAATGCCTTCAAAACTGAGTGAATGGAGACAAGCGAATTTCTTACCTTTACCTAAGTCTAAACTGATCTTATACTATGTATTTGAGGGAAATAAACAGGAATTTATTCTTTAAAAAGTTCTTTTGGTGTCTAAGCAGGTCTGGGTTTAAGAAAAGTAAATTACTAATGCTATTATTCAAATTATTTCTATAGAATAATGCCAGACTTGTAAGATGTTCCCACTTCATTTTATTTTGAAGGATACTAAAGAAATTAAAATTTGAGTGAAGGAATTTGAGAGTAATTTAATAAAAGAACTATAAAAGCCTAACCTTTGCATAGACTGTGTGATGCAAATGTTCATATAAGTTTTAGAAGGATGAGCCTGGAGCGTTGTGGGGACAGCACTGGTATCAGGTAATTAATTCCTCTCACTTATGTTGGTCTTTTGTTCATGAATACTCTAGCTTGCCTACATTAATGATAAATTTTCTAGCCTAAAACAAATTCTCACAAAACAACAACAACAAAAATGAAAAGCACATCTTCCTCTAGGGCTTGCAAGATTGCTTACTACCAAGGGAGTTGGAACAGCATTTCTATCCAGTTCTCAATCAGGTCACTAGAGAAAAGTCAAGCATAGTCTTTTTATGATTTTTTCCCCCCGTAGCCTGGACAACAAACAAAAACATCCAAACAAAAAACCTCAAAACAAGCCAGCAAAAAACAAACTAAAACAATGTGAATAAGATCTTTTGAGGGAAATTAATATCCAGGGACTTGTTTTGGCACTCTGTTGTCACCAAGAGAAAGCTTAATAGTGAATGGTCTTTTACTACATCACTTTTTAAAAACTTGTTTATCAGAGTACTTTGGAATGTTTCTGCAACTGAGCATAGTTTGGGGTTTTTTGTTTGTTTGTTTTTAATATTGTCTTGCATATTATCTCTCCCTGCTTTATGGAAAAACAAAAAGCTATTAAGTAACTACAGGTTAAGTAACATTTACTTGGGAGCAAGCAATCTGAGAGATTGCACTACCTATGCTTTAGTTAGTACTTAAAAGCATAAGAATATATTTTGTGTGGACCTAAAGTTCAAAAGTAAGTTAGGGTCATATGATACTAAATGTTTATTTCATGGTCAAAATAATTTGTGATGTATTGTTCTTAAATGTAAGGCCTTCCCCCCTTTTGAGAATTTAGGCTGGCTGAATAGCCAAAACTAAATTTGGGAAGGGAAATTCCACATCTGCAATGAAATAAAATACTGTGCTTTTCAAAAAACCCCACTTTCAACTTTTATTTGTCACATACTCAAACAGTTAATATAATACATTTCTCCCTTCTATTTCGATATATAAAAACCTTTTATTTAATTGTGGTGTGCAGACAGAATGTATTCATTTACAACAAGCAGAGTTACCCGAGGTAGAAGAACATATTGCCTTTCTACATTAATTGTGAATGACTGGTCAGGAGAATCACGGATGTGCAGTAATTGTAGGAAAACACTCCAGGCATAATATTTTCTTTTTAGCTGAAGAAAAAGAGGATTTACCATACAGAACCCATCAATTCTCCTGTACTAACAAAAATGTAGTTAAACCCATCATGAAAATCCTCTTGGTGGCGTAGAGAATGCAACAATATTTCAAAATCTCTCTATAAGGAAACTGAGCTCATTACATGAGCTGTCTCAAAGAGGAAACACGGCTAGAAAGGCAGAGAATGAAACGGCAAACTTACTGAACTACAATACCGAGCTTAATGAGTTTCTAATGAGAAACATAATAGAAAAACAAAACAAACGCTTTATGCTAGATTGCAATCTACCCATATCTTATTTGAAAACTGATAAAATACTTGTGTTTTCCAATGTTTTCTCGAACATCAGTGGGGGGAGGAATAAAAAGAAGAAACCCAACAAAACCGAAACAACCAGTTTCCAAGAGAAGCAGAACATATATACTGAAGTGCCTGAGAAGGAAGTATGAATTTACTCTTGAGAAGAAATGCTCCCTCCTCATACCGTGTTTTCAAGGACAAAAATGAAACCCGGGAGGCCTCTGTTTCAGGATTTTCAAATAGCCCAATCAGAACCTTGTACAAATCAATTTCCTTCTTTAGACTCACGTAATCTCTCCCTTCCCTTCTAAATATACACCAACAGAAGGCTATTTTGCCAAATACGCAAAATACAGCAAAATTGAGATCATTAAATAAAAAATTCCTGAAATGTTCTAAATTTAATTCTAACCTCAAATTTCAGAATGGTTACTAATGAAGTCCTGCAGTTACTGCTGTTTCAAAGTCCAGCTCTGAATAGTAGATGATTAACACCTAATGCAATTTCTTTCAGCAGAACAGGGATGACCAAAAAAAAAAAAAAAAAAGGAGAAAAAATAAAGGTCCTCAGGCTATTTCAGGAAAGAAAAGGAAAAGGAAAGCCAAAATAACAGACAAACAAAGAAAAAAACTACAAAAACACCCCACAACAAATCGGACAAAAACAACTCAAACTGAAAATTGTTTAAGAATTATATACCGCTTAGAAACCGCGATTCTCATCTTGTTTCCAAACAAGACTTCAGCCGGGCACTCCCACGTTATCTCCCTCTGCTTGAAAAACATTTTCCATTAACACAACGCCCCAGTGACTCACTCCTCTGCGTCCTGAGGCAGAACACTGAAAAGGAAAAAAAAAAACAAAAAACAAAAAACAACCAAACGAAAAAAACCCAGCAGAGCTCTCGTCGCCTTAGTTCTCAAGGGTCGATTTTAAAGAACAAAGAAAACGCCCTCCCCCGCCCTTAGGCAGCCTCATTCGGAGGCTCCCGGGGCTGCATTCCTGCCTTCCCTTCGGGCAGTTTTTTCTTCTGCGTAAAATATCACTGAACGAAAAACAAACTGAAGTCTCTTACATCTACATCTGCTCTAACAAAGGAGGGAACGCGGTGATCTTCACAGTGAGGGAACAAAAAAGCAAAAAAACCCCAAAACTTAACCTGTTCAGAGGAAAGGGAGGAGAGAGGAGCTGTCGCTGTCTCCCAGCAGTGTGGCCACCTCTAGACACCAATGGCGGAGAAGCTCCTCCCTGTAAATACCAATCCCTCGCGTATTATCTTGATTTATAAGCCCCTTACACCCCAAGAAGAGGGATGCGGTGGCTGGCGGCTTCAAAGTCCACAACCTTCACATCACCAAGGCCGTGCCCTCCTTCTTGGGGTGCAAGGGGCTCCCTCAGTCAAGGAGGCCCAGGCAGTCGTAGCAACCAAGGCCCCGAAAAAGGCAACAAAGGCTACCAAATCCAAATACATGGTACGGAAGAGCTCAGCAAAGCCAAAGGCAGCAGAATCCAGGAGATCATACTGTATAAGTAAAGGAAATTTTTGCAGAAAAATGCTGAGAGCTCTTTTAAACACCACTCGTGATGTCAGGATGAGGGAGAAAGAATGAAAACACCAGTTCATGTCCAAACTAGTACATCATGACTCCCTTCCCCAANAACCCGCCCCGTCCTTCCTCCCCGGGGTGAACGGCGCTTCACCCCCCCGGAACCCACGGGGAGGGAGGCAGCGANATTTTGCAGCTGTCATCGCCATCACCATCACCAATCACTTAATTTGGAATTAATCCTTTGGAAACTCTTCTGGACTGCATCCCAGGGAAGTACTTACGGTTTACTTACTATTGCCTGAAAGGTCTAAGTTGCAAACAAGAAAAAAGAGAGCCATGGAAAGCAGAAAATCACAGCAAAAGGCTCTCGAATCCCTCTTCCACCCCCAACAAAGGAACAGCTGCGGCTCACAGGGAGCAGAGGAGCCCCAATCGCTCCGCGGTTTGAACGCCGCGCGCTCCAGCCGGATTGGCCGGCTGCGGCCCCGAACCCGCCCCGTCCTTCCTCCCCGGGGTGAACGGCGCTTCACCCCCCCGGAACCCACGGGGAGGGAGGCAGCGAGCACACCCTTTAGAGTTCATATCTCTTTTTAAACCATACTGCAGTGACCGATTTAATCAGTCGCAACCACTACCCTTTATTAATTTGTTCACATAAAGGGAAACTGACGCACGCTTACATAAGCACATTAACTTAGAAAATGAAAGCAGAGAACTGCAGATTAGCAAAGTAGAACTTAAGGTACATAGCACTATATACACCAAAATTCTCCCCTCGAAATTTCAATTTTTGAAGTATCAAACAGCATGTATTTCCAGGGTCAAGCGTTCCTGCTCTTTTTAGAAAGATGTGGGTGGCTCTGAAAAGAGCCTTTGGGTTGTTAGTCAAGTGAGTTTTACTTGGTTTTAGCCTTGTGGCTGTCGGTCTTCTTGGGCAGCAGCACTGCCTGGATGTTGGGCAGCACGCCGCCCTGCGCGATCGTCACCTTGCCCAGCAGCTTGTTGAGCTCCTCGTCGTTGCGGATGGCCAGCTGCAGGTGGCGGGGGATGATGCGCGTCTTCTTGTTGTCGCGGGCCGCGTTGCCCGCCAGCTCCAGGATCTCGGCCGTCAGGTACTCCAGCACGGCCGCCAGGTACACCGGGGCGCCGGCGCCCACGCGCTCCGCGTAGTTGCCCTTGCGCAGCAGGCGGTGCACGCGGCCCACGGGGAACTGCAGCCCGGCCCGCGACGAGCGCGACTTGGCCTTGGCGCGCGCCTTCCCGCCCTGCTTGCCTCGGCCCGACATATCACCGAGAGCACAAAAATAAAGCCAAGAACGTTCAGTAGCTACGCTCAAAAATTAAAGCGCCTTGAAAAAATATAGAAGTGCCAAGACCTTCAACTCTGCCTATTTATACCTTCCGTCTGAGGCTCGCTTGGACTTCTGATTGGTGAAGACAAGGATTGTGAATTTATCCAATGGAAATGCAGATGAAAAATATCAACGAATGGAAGATGACGGTTGCTTTGACGTCACGAGCTTGGATTGTCCAATAGGAAAGCTCAGTATTGAGTCATCTTATTTGCATACCATCCCTATAAATATGGGGGAACGCCGCTTTTCTACCTGCGTCGTTCCTGCGGTAGCCAGGTATTGACAGACTGGTAAAATGCCGGAACCAGCTAAGTCTGCTCCTGCTCCTAAGAAGGGGTCTAAGAAAGCTGTCACCAAGACCCAAAAGAAAGGTGACAAGAAGCGTAGAAAGACTAGGAAAGAGAGCTACTCGATCTACGTGTACAAGGTGCTGAAGCAGGTGCACCCCGACACGGGCATCTCGTCCAAGGCCATGGGCATCATGAACTCCTTCGTCAACGACATCTTCGAGCGCATCGCCGGCGAGGCGTCGCGCCTGGCGCACTACAACAAGCGCTCGACCATCACGTCGCGGGAGATCCAGACGGCCGTGCGGCTGCTGCTGCCCGGCGAGCTGGCCAAGCACGCCGTGTCCGAGGGCACCAAGGCTGTCACCAAGTACACCAGCTCCAAGTAGGGCGTCTCGGGCCCTTTCAACCTAAAGGCTCTTTTAAGAGCCACCCATATATTCAGTAAAAGAGTCGATCACTGATTTTTTTTCGGTGAGTGGTATTTGTATTTGGCACTGTTTATTTCCCGGATTAGAACATGCTGTTATAAGATTAGGGGGAAATGTTTATCTTTTCTAAGTCCTGGGAAAGATTTGGGTCGTCTTGTCTGCGTCCTATTCTGATAGTTAGTGCCGTATATTTATAAAAAGCATGTTAAGAGCCTAGTGAGGTTTAAAGTTTACTTCTCTCATTTTAGAGCATTTTTTTCTAGTCGTTTACAATGACAGTTTATCCTTTTCAAATATTAGGTGTCATACTGAGGTGACTTGGCTATAAGCCAAAGGAACTTGTTTACCCGGGAAACTAGGGATTAGTCTGTGATAATTGAGATATGATGTTTATTGAAACCTACAGCGGCAAGCACAGCAGATACATAATGTTATAGAGAACAGCATAATTTTATTGGTTTTAGAGATTTCCTAAGGAAGTGGTGTACTTTATTTCTGTCTCCGACAGAGTAGAACCGCGGCAGAATCAAGAAATCCTTAAGTGACAACATAATAGGAAATTACAAGTAAATATAGAAGACCCTCGGGGCGGGAAAAAAAAAAAAAAGCGAAGGTGAGCGCTTTAACGAACCTCAGGTTGCTCGGACTGCGTACGGGAGGCTGTATTTAAGAAAACGCCTTTCACAATGGGGTTAAATCCTGGTTGTCCCGGGCAGAGGCAGCGAAAAAACTGCTGCGGGGCCAGAGTAAAAACTCCGCGTCTGCTGGCGGGCTACAGCTGTGGGAGCGCTCCCGGCTGTCGCAAGCCCCGCTCGGCAGGGCGGAGCTGAGAGATAAGAGAAGAGGGAGCGCGGCTGCTCCCGTGGAGGCAGGAAAGCGCAGAGCGGGAAGCGGCGGCAGCCGCTCGCACCCGTGCTCGCCCACCCCTCCCCCCGCGCGGGATTTTCAAACCCTGCCCTTTGTCCAATGGCAGCCGTCTCTTCGCGCTGGCCAATCACAGCGCGCTCGCGGCCATAAATTGCGGCCCCCGTGGCCGCGGGTTTGTCAGACGCTCTTCGCTCGCCGGCCGGGGTTGTTCTGAGGGAGATGGCGCGCACGAAGCAGACGGCTCGTAAGTCGACGGGCGGCAAGGCGCCCCGTAAGCAGCTGGCCACCAAGGNGAAGCCGAAAATTCAGACCATCAAAAACCCAAAGGCTCTTTTAAGAGCCACCACAACATCACTAAAGAGCTGGTAATTTCTGATCTTGTGTAGGAAGTGTTTTTTTGGGGGGGGCTGTACTTTCGGAAAGGTATCACATCTCAGGTAAGTGCCAATCAGAATGCACTGTTCTGTGTTTCAAAAGAATAGAATCTTGATTTTAACAAGACAGTATAATGTTTTTAGTTCCTTAAAAGTCATTTTGCTAAGATGAATTTTCGTTTAGGGTAAAAAACAGCTTTCTGCATGCTTTCCCCCTTGGTTTTCTGGTATTTAATGAATTTAATAATCTTTTGTTCTGAAAGGGAACATACCCAGTTAAAAGATAAGTGGTTTTTATTTGTTTGGCCCTACCTTAAAATCGTTCTCTTCAAACTGCTTGAATTCGTAAAGGAAAGAACTCCCACAGATTTCCGCTCCCATGATTAGAAAAATTTAATGCATTGTAAGTGCTGTGCTGTGTTTATGTTCCTCATTTAAGGTTTTAAAGTTTATTGATTCATTGTCCCTACAGCAATACTGTTTCGCTTTCCAAATCTTTTTTGAGGGCGCGCGGGCCTCTCTTTGTTTCTGAAGGCGTAAAAACTCCTTTCCCGCCTTCCCTGGAAGGGCTCGCAGTCGGTACTTTCCTCTCTGCTTTATCACTTGTGGTCGTGAGCGACGTCCCGCGGGCATTTTCAGCCCATCTCAAGTACTACTATTTATTCCCGAGATAAAAGGGGAGGGGGGGCAGATGAAAGGGGGGAGGCAAGGATGTTTTCTGAGTCCCTTTTCCAAGTGGTGTACTCCTTGCTGGTATCTTGTCTAGGACCACACGCGTAACAACCTTACAGGTTCTGGGGATCCCGTATGAATTCTTAAAGATTTTGGCTTGCATCAATTTTCTCTGTCATTGTTGAGGTTCTCGAAAAGATTTGTTGAAGTTACCACAGACGAAGTATTTTCCAAGGAGTATCTATGCTTAATAACTTAGCAAGTCTAGATTTATTGTTAAATGGACATGCTTCCCTATTCATCATATCCAGTGATTTTTGTGAACCTACCCGGAAAACGGATTTCTCCCTTACTGTATATTCAATAACACACCCCCTTGCTCTCCTAGTGAAAAGATCTGTAGTTGCCTGAAAAATTTACGTTTCCTAAATTCTTTATGACTGTAGGCTGCCCTTATATATCTTAATACTACAGTTTGTTTTGTATAATTTGAGGAGCCTGCTGTTCCATTGAATTATCGGAAATAATGTCCCTTTGGTTTTTCGATGCTGCAAATGAGTACCCGTGCCTTTAAGAAGCGGTTGGATTGAGTTGGACACAGCCTTCATTTAAACTAGGAAATAAGGAGCCACTGAGAGATGCTTAGAGGAAATATTTCTCTTGGAAAGCCTAGAATTGCACGACTCTTAGTTTTCTCTTAACTGCTGATAAGCTTCATTTTAGGAATATTCCTTTCTCTGTGACAGAAACTTGGGACTCTGCAGCAAAATCTGACCAATCAAGTGCCTCGACACCATTTTCTTTCCTCTGTTTTTCTCACTTTCAGCCATTTTCTGTTACTGAACCTCGGAGGGTTAAAAGCTGGGGGGAGGTATCGGGAGTTTTGCTTTGGGAATTAAGTCTCTGCTCTGATTTATTCATCCCCACGTTTGTTCATTGACACAGGACTAGTGTTTTTCAAAATAGATTTTTTTTTCTTCCTGTAGATTACCACCGGGATTGCAGAAATGAGTGTTTTAGTGCAGGCTAACTCATTTCATTTTACTGTCTGAGACAGCAAAATATATATTTGAGCCTGTTTGTACATGCTTATAATAAAAAATGTAATAAATCCAGTAAAATAACTTTTTCTAATAGTTTATCTTGAAGGTATTTGATATCTTATGTAAGCCAATGGTCAGAGTAGTTACATTTCAGCAGACATTTGGGTCGAAAATGGTGCTTTTTTTTTTTTTTTTGGCATGGTTAGGAATGAATTATTTTTGAGGCGTTAGGGAAACAGGTTTTATTTGCCTTAATCTGTTGCATTTTTCCACTAGTCTTCTGAAGACCTCATACTGTTTTATTTAATTAAGTATTAATTGGAGTCATTCAGAGAGAGCTGCATGCTGGAATTGTAAAAAACCATTAACACTTCATCAGCTGAGAAAGAAACAAATGTGCACTGCTTTTTTTGTTTTTCAGCGCTCATATAAACTCTAAATTATAATGCCTGAGTCTGAAGTAGTTTTGGGGTGTAATACATAGCAGAAAGGTGGTGTGTAGACACAGACGACTCAATGCAAGATTGCTTAAGTCCAAGTGAGAATAAAAGTGGAGGTTCCTCTGGTGACAGCAAAGTTCAGCTGCATGTCTTTGCTTTTTGCAGGAGAGCCTGAGATAAAAGAATGCTGCCAAGTCAAAGCTGGATGTGAGCAAGACCACTGTGCTGAGCAGCTGATGATCAAGTTGCTGTTGGTAATGAAGATGCTTTTGCAGGTGATTTTAGATGCTCAGCAAGATATTTGCCTAGGACTGTTCCTGGCTCCTTAATCATCCTCCATGGATGAACTGGCGCAAATTAAAATCATGGCTTGGAAGAATGTTCTTCTTATAAGTCTAAGGGGTAATATAGTGCATAACTATTGACATCCTGGTGAAATACTTCATTTCATGCAAATATATTAAAGGTTGGATAACGGCATCTTTCTAGAACAAAAATATTTGAATCTATCCTGCTTGACAGCTCCTAGTTTCTGAAAAAAATCTGAACATGTGAAAAAGAACAGAGGTTCTCATTTGCATCAACTATTGTAATGTAAGTATTTTGTAAAGGTGGTTTCCATGCAAGCCAGTATGCAAAGATAGGTCCTAAACATGTTTTTATTTGCAAATCCCTCTTCTGGGCTTCTTCACAATCTGAATCACCTATTGGTTACAGCCTTCAGTAAATACCAACAGAGAAGTTTGAGCTTAGCCAGCCTCAGCTCTTCTGCAGGCCTGGCCAGTACTGCCCTGCTGCATCGTTGCCTCTCTCTTCTCTCCCACTTTCAAGTCATGTTGTATCTTCAAGCCGAGTATCAGCGTGTTTCGGATTGTAGATGTGCAAACAACGCTGCCACAACAGTATGGAACACTTGTTAAGAGTTTATATTATATATTAGAAAGTCATAAGCCAAATTATATATTTGTCAGCTACTCCTAATATGGAATTAATTACACTGGCCAGAATAACAGGGCCTAACCCTAGGATCCTGCTGATTAATGTACTTTATAAAGTGAAGGTTTCCAATTTGTCTTTTATTAGTTTTCAGGTTACAGCTGGATCTGGGTAGATCTATAGAGTGACCACTACAACAAAAATTAACCTTCAATCCCACACAGGCCATGCAGCACTCAACTTCCAAGTCCATCACTTACTTCTGGTTAGTTGTCTCTTTTCGGGTTTTTTTTTTGTTTGTTTGTTTTTTGGTTTTTTTTTTTTTTGTTTGGTTGGTTTTTAATTGCTTTTAACTATTGTGTAAATGATCTTAATCTGACATTATCTCAATTCTTGGAATTGTTTCCTTTGTCCTTCCTTGCCTTTTTCATTCTGCTTTGGGTTAGTTGTATGTTAGCAGCATTAGTTTTTAATAAAACCTTTTCTTTTGGTCAGCTCTTGTGGCCTAATGCTACAACCACCCCAACTACTATGCTAAACTGCTTAATAAATCACAAGAATATAGAGAAAGAGGAATATAGTTAATGAAATTTCTTGTAAGAGACTATGAAGCAACACAAGATGAAAATCTCTGTTCTCAGCGAAGCTGTTACAGCAGTAACAGGGTTTAGTAATAAAAAGACAAAGAACTAAGGAACATAATATATAAAACAATGCAAACTGAGTTTGAATTACAACCATTTGTACATTAAAATGTAAACCAAATTGTCTGGGGGCCTCAGCCCCAGTCTGTGATGACTGATAGGGATCACAGAAAGAAATCCTGCAGCTCCAGAGACACTGGGGTGGCAAAGGACATGCCCCAACCTTGCTCACTCCACACTGTTTTAATCTGTGCCACCCATGATTCCCTGCACCTCAGTCTAATGGTGCTTTTAGGTTTGGCTTCAGGTTCAAAGAGCCACATGGTGTAGAGCTCCAGGGACCCATGTGCCACCAAAAACATGCTGAGGTAAGTATGGCACTGCCCCAACACTGCTTCCTCCACACCTTTCTCTTCTAGGCTGTCCATGGTGCTGGGCACCCTGGCCTCAGCGCAAGCCTGCTCTTAGGGTAAGGCGTCAGAGTCACAAAACCCACACCTTCAGGGACACTGGGGTGGTAAAGAGCATGCCAGAGCAGTGTGGCACTGCCCCAACACTGCTCCCTCCTCACTTTGCTCATCTGAGTCACCTGTGGCGCTTTCTCAAGTTTACATGTATTGAAATGTCCAGTTCCATATCTGTTTCCCTTTCCTTCATATTCTTTTACCCTAAAGCACTGTGGGATTTTTCTAGTGCATTCGTGTGAAGATGTTTTTTCAATGGGCTTGATCACTTTGTCTTTACACATCAGCCAAGCCTGTACTCTGCTGTGCTGTCATCTGTTCTCCTGTGGAGGTTAAATGTAGTTAAGATATTAAAGAACCTGATCATATACTCTGTGATCTTATTGCTTCTCTCTGTATTCTATTCTTGCTCATAACAATGTATTTCTGAAGATCTTCCATTTCATTGCATGCCTTCCCCATGCCATGAGTATTTAATGTATTTGTGAGTATCCCCTTTCTCTCTGCATATGGATTTTTATTTTGTATGCTATTCCAAGCACAACACTGATCCATCAGGATGGACCTGTAAAACTATTCTGGCCTGTGAGAGCTTCAATTTGTGATGCCATCAACTGGAAAGTAATTGATCCAGAGGGTACATGATATACTTTTCCATAAGTGTTCCATATGATCCCATGGATTTTAGGGCAGTATGCCAATGTCGTAATGAACATAAGGATAAAGAGCTTAATGCATGATGTGAGAACCATGACCAAAAAAAAAGTGTTTCTGAAACATAGCTTTTCAGGAACAGCTAAAAGTCAAATGTAAATCTTGTGTGTTTTGGGTGCCAAGTCAGTGTGCTGAGGTCTGAACATTTCCCGAATTAATTCAGAGTGCTGATAGTACGTGAAAGGTAGGTAAGATCCCCACTGCACCAATGCAATGAAAAGTAGCACTTGAGAATTTTTTAGTGCTTTGCTGCAGTCAACCAGCTCATTGTCAAAATCATTGTCACATGGAGACTGAAGGACTTCTAAGCAACAAAGAGAACATTAAGGAAGGATTTCTCTCCTTCCTTTTTCCTAAATGAAGTATGCTGTTGGTTGCTGAAATTGAACTTTGTTTTCTTATTTGGGCCAATTTTGATCTTCCCATCAGTTGTCCCAGGCAGACTCATCTGATAGATTATTGCTGTTTCATTTTTAAGGTAGAAGGAACATGTTTGGAAAAGATTAGGATTATTACATGGATATGGACTTATCCACTTCCAGCAGAGATGCATTTAAAAGTCTAGGAGTGGCAACTATGCGGACACCAAAGAAAATGGAGGGGCTGCCAACATTTGTCACTCTCAGGCTTCTTTGGTATTCTCAGTCTAGGCCAATTTAACACAGAAATCTTTCCAGAACAGAAATGTCACCCCACCTCTCCATCCAATGCTTGAAAATTGTAACAGACTCAGAAGCATTTCCAGGCCAGTCCTTGCTGTTTTGCTGACACAAGTGTGTGCAGAGTTTGGGTTCCCCTTACAGCAATGGCACAAGTGCAGTCTACACAGAAATGGAGAGCGAGTCTGCTGTGAAGAATTCAATACTGATTGCATGCTGTGAGGACTGAATTACAATTGTTGTATGTATGTGCATGCATGTGTACATGCAGTCATTATACATTTTCAAAGATCTGTAACTGGGGTCTTTAAATGGGAAGAATAGGAAGTTCTTAACATCCTTATAAAATTGATCTAGTTTAATGGCACTGAAATGCATGGCTGTAAGACTGCACTAGAGGTATTTCACAATACACAGTACTTTGCGAGCACCTGCATATGTTGTATTTTAAGAACACTTTCCAATACTGAAACTTTTTGTCCTCAAGAGTTTAGGGAGTGGGGCTGGTTTGGTTTTTTTAAGGCACTATAAGTAATGTTAAGGAGTTACTTTGTATCCTCTATTTAACTAAAAGTACAGTATGAAGTTCACATTAATTCATCCAGCTGTCCCAGGGTAGATGCAGAACCCAAATATGTAGGAAAGACACCCTCACCCATGTCCTCAGAAATGTAAAGCAGAGCTCCCAGAGCCTCCCTGAGGCCCTCCATGTGGCTCCACCAGGTATTTACTGTTGCAAAAGGGGTGGTATTCTACTCCTCCTTCTCTTGGATATCTTTCCATAACTGTTTCATTTATCCATCAGTGCTAATGATGTCTTTATTTAATGTTCTGTCTTTAGTTTTGGAGTTGCTAACTGATTTTGCTGTGTAGCAGGCTTATGTGGCTGGAGGGTGTCACACACACACTGATGGATCGATCACTTTCACACAGAAGACTCCAGTTTAAATGTAGGAATCAAATACAAGGTTCAGTAGTGGTGCTGATAAGGTGACCAACCACAAAAGCCAAGACGGCCTCATGTTAGGGAAGGATAAAAATCAAATGCACTATGACACATCCCTAAATGCTGGAGTCACAATTTCAAAACAGGCAGTTGCCCAAGTTATCAAATAGATTCTAGCAGTAAATTTACAGGTTCATGAAAGAAGGCTGAAGAGTTTTGAACAAAGTTGTCTGCTGCAGAGGGAAATAGAAAAAGAGCTAAAAGATAACCACAGATACTAAAACAAGCAAGCAAGCAAACAAACCCGAGCAAAACCAACCAAACCCAAAATTGTTTCATTATGTTCCTGTGTTTGGAAAATGTAACTTGGATAAATCTATCTATCTTACAAAAAGAAAGCAAATTCTTTTTTGAACATGTATCTACTACACTTTTGAGGGGTGAAGTGAGGGGAGGTAAAGAATGACATGAGTTTATTACCCTAACATGCATGAGTCATTAGTAAGAAAGAAGGATGGTGGGGGATGAGGATATTGTTACTGCAGCACTTTTTTTTCCTTCTCTTTTTCTCAAAGAAATTACACAAAATAATGCCAGTGAAAATGTTTTCTAGTGCTATGAGTTCTCAGAATATGAACACTTAAATGCCAATTAAGACTGAAACCACACCAAAATAAAACCCCTAAAAGGATCTTTGGGCAATTCTGATTTTCATGCTTCTTGAAGACTTATTTCTATGTCATTATTCCTCTATTAAACATAAAGATTATTTATTATTACCAAAATCAATAAAAATTTTTTAACATTTTAGCCATTAAAAAGTAGAAAGGAAAAATGCCAAGTGAACCTAAATGTTTTTTAGTTTTGAAATTGTGTTTAATCTCAATATAAATTAGTTTAATATCTGTGTCAGGAAGTAAAATTTATTAGTTTATGCAACTTTGCTTTAATCCAGGAAACTTAGTAGTACTAGAATATTGATCTTATTTCAGTTTTGACAGTTAAAAATATGAGTAGCATTCCTCTTTTAAATGGCACGTGTTTAGCAATGAGATAACCTAAACATGAGTGTGAGAAGCATGAAGTAGTCTTTCATTTCCATTACAGTGAGGGCCAAGAACAGGTCTACTTCCCCAGTAGGAAGCATTCCTGGAAAATGTTGTTGCAACTAGTGGCTGCTTCCAGACAGTCTGTTCTTTTAGAATTCTTTAGGCTCTCACCTTTCCTAGAAAAGGTCAAAAATACGCTAGATAGGTAAAGGTGTGACAGACAAATATGTATATTTGCATGTGTGTGCACTAGTGTTTAGGGGGAAACAAACAAACAAAGCCCAATAGAGCAAACACAGACCACAGACCTGTTCACGCTTTAATCGTCTCGAAGGAAATTCGACCTTATGTTAAAAAAAAAGAAAAAAACCCTCTACCCCATGACGCGACTGAAGCGTTTCCTTCCCCTCCTATTTTAAACAGCAAGCACTTAGTAACAGAAAGAAGCTGTAGGTCGCAGAGGACAAGGCTGGCAGAGATTATATAAATTTTCCCGAGGAAGGTGTCTATGCAGACAAATGCTAATTACAAAAAAATTTAAAAGAAACACTTGAAGCGTCCAAAGCAAAAGCAGAAGCAGCTATGGGCGGGCGGAGAGCAGTGGAGGGGCGGGGCGGTGGCCCCGGGCGAGGGTCCGCATTGGTCGGATTTTGCCGCAGACCTGCTGGCAGCGGGGAAGGAAGGGGAAGGTGGTGCCGAAAGAGGGTGCCGCAGCCTCCCCTCCTGCTGCCGGCGGAGACTCAGAGCTGCTCGGGCACTGTCACCGCGCAGGGGGGCACGGCCGGGGCGGGACGGGAAAGCAGCGAAGGGAGGCGCGGGTTGAGAGCGGAGGCGGGCGCGGCCTCGCTCGGGAGAGGTGGAGCCCCCGCGCGCGATCGGGGGACACAGCCGGGAGAGCGCCTCGGCCGCGTCTCGCGGGAAGCCCGTGCAGAGCCCCGTGGGGGAGAGAATGGGGGGCGGGGACGGAAGCGAGACCACGCCTCCCACTGCAGT
Source organism: Platysteira castanea (assembly GCA_013397175.1). Lineage (NCBI taxonomy): Eukaryota > Metazoa > Chordata > Aves > Passeriformes > Platysteira > Platysteira castanea. Next base: position 73,838 of record VYXC01002885.1, read on the forward strand.
CCTCAACCAGGTCGGCTTTCGGGGAATAAAGACCGGTTGGGGGCGGCTGCAGAGGCAAACTGGTTTGAATCTGAAATTGGTAGGATGTCGGGTCGAGGCAAAGGCGGCAAGGGGCTCGGTAAAGGCGGCGCTAAGCGCCACCGCAAGGTGCTGCGCGACAACATCCAAGGCATCACCAAGCCGGCCATCCGCCGCCTGGCTCGGCGCGGCGGCGTCAAGCGCATCTCGGGGCTCATCTACGAGGAGACGCGCGGCGTGCTCAAGGTGTTCCTGGAGAACGTGATCCGCGACGCCGTCACCTACACGGAGCACGCCAAGAGGAAGACGGTCACGGCCATGGACGTGGTCTACGCTCTCAAGCGCCAGGGTCGCACCCTCTACGGCTTCGGCGGCTAAATACGAGTGTCTGTAATTTACTGTTCTGAAACATCACGGTTCTTTTAAGAGCCACCCACAAATATCACAATAAGAGTTGATAATTGCTACCTGAAAACAGGTATAACTAGAGAGAAAGTATTTTCAAAACATGCAACATTTTGTACTTGAATCAATATAGTTTGCTCCATGCTTCATAAATATAGAACCCACATGAGAAAAAAAATCCCATGTCGTATTTGCAATTGCAGCTCTATTAAAAACGTGTGGTGGCTCTTAAAAGAGCCGTTTGGTTTGTAATTTAATATTCTTTTACTTGGAGCTGGTGTACTTGGTGACAGCCTTGGTGCCCTCGGACACGGCGTGCTTGGCCAGCTCGCCGGGCAGCAGCAGCCGCACGGCCGTCTGGATCTCCCGCGACGTGATGGTCGAGCGCTTGTTGTAGTGCGCCAGGCGCGACGCCTCGCCGGCGATGCGCTCGAAGATGTCGTTGACGAAGGAGTTCATGATGCTCATGGCCTTGGACGAGATGCCCGTGTCGGGGTGCACCTGCTTCAGCACCTTGTACACGTAGATCGAGTAGCTCTCTTTCCTTGCCCTCTTGCGCTTCTTGTCACCTTTCTTCTGGGTCTTAGTGACCGCCTTCTTAGAACCTTTCTTCGGTGCCGGAGCAGATTTTGCCGGCTCAGGCATCCTTAATGCTCCCCCTAAGAAATCTCCGCTATAACACAACAACATCGAAAATGGCGCCTGCCCCCCCCTATTTATAACGGTGTTATGCAAATTAGAGGATTGTAATCGTTCCATTCCTATTGGAGTAAAAAATACCAACGTAATTTCAGGCACTTCCGGCCTGTAACCGGCAGAGCTCAGGCGCTGCATTTACACAATTGTAAAGCTTTGCAGTCATGATGAAGCCAGAACTGAATCCCAAGGTAAAAAAATATTAGTGCGCTATGCGATGTGCACTGAGTTGGCATTTACCAGTGTTTTTAACACTAATGACCTTATCATTCCAGGTACTACGATAACCTAGTAACTATCTACGGGCTTTCTGAATTACTGTCTATATTACGTAAGTCTACTGAAAACCTCAATAACTTCCCAGTTAAGTAATAATCAGCTCTTATTGTGAAATCTGTGGGTGGCTCTGAAAAGAGCCTTTGGGTTTTTGAAAAAATCGAGTTTGATATGCGAGTTTAGCCGCCGAAGCCGTAGAGGGTGCGACCCTGGCGCTTGAGAGCGTAGACCACGTCCATGGCCGTGACCGTCTTCCTCTTGGCGTGCTCCGTGTAGGTGACGGCGTCGCGGATCACGTTCTCCAGGAACACCTTGAGCACGCCGCGCGTCTCCTCGTAGATGAGCCCCGAGATGCGCTTGACACCGCCGCGCCGAGCCAGGCGGCGGATGGCCGGCTTGGTGATGCCTTGGATGTTGTCGCGCAGCACCTTGCGGTGGCGTTTGGCGCCACCCTTGCCGAGCCCTTTGCCGCCTTTACCCCGACCAGACATACTCAAACTTCCCCGCGCTTGCAAACAACAGAACGCGATCAGCTCCGCGGCTCTGTATATTGCCGGCGGTCCGACCTGGTTGAAGACTGCGCAGGGCTGGGCTGGGGCGGGCTCCTCTGC
>VYXC01002885.1:83229-112237 GCA_013397175.1 Platysteira castanea
GCCCCGGCCCCGCTCCGCGCCCGCCCCGAGCCGCGCTCCGCAAGCAAGGACGCGGCAGGGGAAACGTGTCACCGCCCGCCCGAGCGGAGCAGAGGCGCACAGCTGCCTCCCCGGAACGGGGAGAACTCCCGCTAGTGCCATCGCTGTCGGTTTAGAAATGGTCCTGTATTTTAAACCTCAGAAATGCTACTACAGGGCTACTTTAAAAATGTTTTATTGTTATGACAAAAGAGAAACTTTACTGTCAGTAGGAACATTTACACCTCAGCACTACTGATACGTGTAGAAACTAGGCAGCGACACGTACGACAGGAAGTTTCTCTGATGCTAGAGACAAATTACTTCAGTATTGCTGTAATCAAACTCATATTGGTATCTTCAAGCTGAGTGATCTGTCTCCGGGCTGAATCTTTTCACCTTTTGTAAACATAACTGATGTTGTCAGATAACTTCTACAACAGAAGTTGCTTAATAAAGAAAGAACTTCCTGTTTCAAGAGTTGCGTGAAATTACATCACACAATATGTATTAGGTAGGCGGAGAATATGCATTAGGTGGGCGTGTTCATGTAAATTTTACTGTATAAAAGATGTAACTTCACCCCAGCCAGAGTAAACAATGTTTCCTTTCCAAATTCGACTCCGTGTCTGTGCTTAGACAGCTCCTAAAATCAACCACAAGGAGGTATTAACTGCAAGGCTATTCTGCAGAGCATTAGAACTGAGGCTGTCACACTTATGCAGATTTGAGAATAGCTTGCTACACCAGCAAGCTGAAGCGATTTCTTGAAGATTCAAGATGTGCCTCTGCTATGATCTGGCTCTATCTTATAGACAAAGAGATTCCTGCTGATTCGGTAATTGGCCATGGTTTCTCTTTATTTGCTAGCATACTTGTCTCTTTCTTCCATACACTTTGGGCAAGGACACACACTATCTTGGATAAAGCAGTGAAGGAGCCTGCACCTGGGCTTAGCCATATCCCTCTGCTACACCGGTGTTGTACAATAGGCTCCCCTTCATTCTCCCAATTCTGTTCTCGTTTCCATCAATTTCAGTTATTTGTAACTTTTTTCTTGTTCCCATCTTCATTCCTTGAAGCTTTTGTGCTCTAAATCATGGTTCTTCCTTTTAATGCATCCCAGATACTATGATATGAGTATCATAAAATTACAGTGGAAGAAGTGTGTGCACAAGGCTGTAAGTTTCAGACTTAGCTGAAATATATTTCAAAAGTACAACCAAAAAAAAAAAAATTTAGGATATTACTGACATGACTGCAACTAAGTCCTGAAGCAGGAAGAGAACTGCTGTGCAAACCTTTTTGATTGTGTCCAGAATTTGTGAAAACAGATGCAAAGTTTTCAAGTATAAATTTGGTTAGCTACTAACTTTGTCTCCTTAAAGGAGATTTAACCTCAAAACATGGTGTATTCAGCTAAGCCTGAAACTTACAGCCAACCAAATGTATTGTTTGAGGTATCTGCTAGTCTGGTATCTTAATAATATTAGCCACAAGTAAAACTATCTGTCAGTCAAATCTTTTAACATTAAAATTGTTTACTAATTTTTACTTAAGGTAGCCTGTCCAGGATGCACCCAGTGGTTATCTGAGGCTTGATATGAAGCAAACCCTCTATTAAGAGTATATAAAATAAACTGGTTTGGAATTACTAGTGGTATTTCAGGACTTAAGTTTCTACTAGCTTCCAATAAAGCTTAAAAGGGATGTTTACGAACTTCAAAACAAGAATATAGCAGAAGTTCAGTGGAAAAAGTAAGTATATCTTACTTACAATATGGTTATTGGTTTTCTCTTCTGAGGTTCTGAATGCTTCTATCATTTTCCAACGCGAGCAAAGAACCCTCCCCCCTCTCCACCTGCCTCCTAGTTTTACACAAATCACAGCAAAACCAGTATTTTGATACACTGAACATTTATTGTCTTTCACAAGACAAAATGAAGTTTCCCCAGCCAACGAAAATCCATCAAGATGACCATAAAGGGGATAGGGTGCAAAATTCCAGTGTACAGTATATGCAACAAATTACCTCCCTGACTACCCTGGAAGAAAGATGATTCATCAACCTCACTGCAACTAAAAAAACATGATTATAAAATATTTACAGAAAAAAACCCAGTACAGAAAATAAAAACTGGACAACCATTTGTCTATGAAATGCTGCTAACACTTTTCTGGCTCCTTAAAAACCTGTTCCACTACCCTCACCAGAGCACTCAGGGTCTGTAAGGATTCAGGCAGAGCATGGTCACCCCCCTCTCTGACACCCCTGTCCCCAGCGTATCATTATCTCCCTCCAAGGAAGGGGGAGACTTGAGGGGAGCAGCATCGCCTTCTTTGCTGCAATTTCCTTTCACCAAGTGGACATGGTGGCTCTGAAAGGAGGACCCCAGGCACACCTCAGCTGCAGCAGTCTCTATTCACACTGGCAAGTTAACCTGTGGGTAGGGAACTATTTCCAGGCATGCGAGCCCTTTTGTTGCTTGCAGGAGGACTTTCCCTTCTTCTCCCTCCACAGTGATCTGATCCATGTTCAGAGGGGCAGGAAAGCTGACTAGGACTATGACAGGTCACAGGAGACCTTCCATTTCTTTCATGAAGGCTTCATACACATCATCCTTTGTCTGTACAGAGATTGGGGCAGATGATCCAGCCTTAGGGGCAGCTTTGGTTAACGGGAGGGCAGGCTCATCATCTTGTTTTCTCTGGGAGGCAGCGGAAGCCCCTTTATTCTCGCGGCGCACTCGCAAGGCAGTGGGCACAAAGCGCGTGATCTCTGCCTTGGGGTTGGTGATCTGCGGCTTGGCACTGATGGTGGCCGTGGCTTTCTTCTCGATGGTGGCCGCACTGGTGTCATCCGCCTTGGGCCGCTGAATCAAGCTGGGGGGGGCGCTCAGTACCCCAGGATTTGGAATGGGAGCTGGTGGAAAGAGCCCAGGTGGGGCAGGTCCTAAGGGAGGCACCAGAGGTGGCCGTAACATGCCTGGGCGAGGAGGAGGGATACCTGTAAGAAAAAAAGAAAGCATGAGCTGTCTCCATATCTGTGAATTTCAAAATATTTGATCAAAAAAGTGCACAGGCTCGGAATATCAAGAACAAAAACCAAAACGAAGTAACACCCAACAAGATGCAATAGCACCGGCTTTAAAAAAAAGTTTTCAACCCTGCACCAAATACTGAGTTGAAAATGCTGCTCTTCAGACTCTGAAAGCCACAGGAGTTTGTATACTGTTCCCCTTCAATTTTTAAAGTTATAATCTGAAAATAAAAGTTTCTTGACAATCTATCCCACAGGAATTTCACAGTCATCAGAAATATTTGACCTAGGCTGAAAAAATATATATCCCAATCTCCAACTCACTTAGTGGAACACCATTGTAGCCCCCAGAGGGTATTCAGAGAGCCCAGCAGAGCAAAAGTTTAAACTCTGGAATTCCCTTTTTGAGGGCAGATTTCTTGCTACCAAACTATGCACAGCAGTTATTTGTTGTTATTACAGAGAATAATGTAACAGCACATAGCACAATGCAGCCACAGGCAGGAACAAAGGCAAACTGGCAGACAATTATACCTCACTGGCTTGATCACCACAGCAAAAACTGCAAAAAGAAAGCAAGAAGGGACTTGGCACTGAAACAAACAGGACCCCTTACCTGGTGGGGCAGGAGGGGGCAGACGAGGAGGAGGACCACGTGGAGGAGGACCTGGGGGCAGACCTGGTGGAGGGCCTGGGGGAGGACCAGGCGGTCGCCCAGGGGGAGGACCTGGTGGCAGCAGTCGTGGCAAAGGCCCACGTAACCCTGGTAAGCCGGGAGGTCTCAGGAATGGAGGCGCTCCTGAAAGCATTCGTGCAACAAAAGAGAAATTTAATTCATAGTTAAAAATATATCCCAGCAACTATCTCATCAACTAATAATAAAGATCTTCAACATATGAGTGAAAGCTATATTACCGAGCTGCCAGATTAAATATAATTTCTAAAAATCTCAAGAAGAGGCAGTGGTAACACAGTTGAAGCGTCTTTACAATAGTTAAGTGTATCATGGAAAAAGGGTCCCTCCCCATCTAATTAAGTAGTAACTGGTAACAGCTTTGGAGATGAGTTTGTCAGAATTTAAACAGCTAAAAGCCTTTCTCTGTGGCATTCGATTGTTCTTCTGGCCTAAAAATAAGTACCTTTTCTCTTTTCCTACACTTCATACACTGGCTCTGCTGCTGTCTGCCAGTGTTGGCTCTAACAAAGACAACCATCAGGAAGGCTACAGCTACAGGAGCCTGATGCCTCAAAAGCAAAGTACAGCAACAATGATGTAGACTGATGACAGACAGGTCTCAGTAACTGGGTACATATACTCCATCTCCAACACATTCTGCAGCTCCCAAACTCCCAAACTGATACCTCTGCCTGGGAGCCTGCATCCTTCAAAGCAGAGCAGATTAAGTGCTCACCTGGTGGAGGGCCAGGAGGAAGGCCGGTGGGTGGGCCTGGGGGCCTCAGTGGAGGGGCTGGAGGCGGTCCCAGAGGAGGAGGCCCAGGCATGGGAGGCGCCTGTATCTGAGTTGGAGGAACAGCCTGTGCAGACTGTTGCTGCTGCTGTGCCTGGGAAGTCGCAGTAGATGACCCGGTCTCTGCAAGAGCTTCCTCGCTGATCTGTTGTTGCTGCTGTTGCTGTGATGTCTCTTCAGACTCTGAGTCCTCTTCCTCCTCCTCCTCCTCTTCTGAATATTCCTCCACTTCTCTCCCTTCTTCTGGAATTTCCTGACCTGGATATGAGATACACTTATAAAATCTGTCTACACATAACATCTTTGTGAACATCAGAGAAACTTGAGCACACAAAATAAAATGAAAGAAAAAGAAAGATAAACCTTACTTCAAAGGGAAGAAATCTGATCACCTTTTACTGTTAAACATAAAATGAAAACAAATAAAAATAATAATAGAGAAATTATCGCTGTTCTAGATAGAGCTCTGACAACGGGAGCTATGTGTTCCTCTGGGACCTGAAACTTCTACTACCAACTCAAACTGCAGCTATTTGATCTATGCCTTATGGGAGTTTATGTGGAGGTGGGACAACGAGGCTGGGGACACAATGTCAAAATAAACATAATCCCCATGTCCAAGGAAGTCCTGCACCTTTGAAAGATCCTGGAGTTCCTTTCTAAAACAAACAAAAAATAACCTTCATTCTATTGGTTAACTTATCTCAGCAAAAGGATATTTTTAGGGAGTACAAATTCTTACATGTTACATGCTGAGCACATAGACAATGTTAACCCTTCTCTTTCACCAAGAAATTCACACTGCATTTGAAAAACTGTTTAGAACCTAAGCAAGAAAATGTTTAGAAGAAAAAAAATCAGTAAATTGCTGCTCTTCAACTCTGCTATGCAAAACACACATGCTACTTAAACAAAACTAAATTTTAAAAAATCAACAAAAACAAACAAAAATGCCAAACAAACAAAAGAAAAAAAGAAGCAAAAACCAAGCCATAATGCAAATACCTAATGACAGCTGATACTCTCAGCAGATCCTACATAATGACAGTAAAATATTTACTCTGTAAAATAAAACCTGTGCAAAGTAAGCTTACCAGAGAAACCTTAACTGGAAGCCTAATGGCATATTACCATTGCATATTATATCCACCTTACTTACCTGCCATTCGTAACATCATGGCCTGGAGTGGAGTCAGTTCCTTCATGTTCTTTTTCTTTTTTCGTGACTTCCCAGGCATGTCTGCAAACCGGACACTGTGACCTGGGGAAAGCAGAGTACAGATAAGGGCGACAGGAGGTGGGAAGAAAATAAGAAAAATCAGGTAATTCCATCGATACCTGGTATGGGATAGCGTATCATTCTAACATAATGATGCTCCTTAGATAAGAGTTAACACTGGTGTTACTGATTGTTTGAAGCTTTGCTAACCTAGTATTCTCTATCAACTGGTCTCCCCCAAAGCAGGTGAGCATATTTTACACTGAGGCTTAATTTTGTAGGGTACCTTACCAATGCAGTTATACAGGTGAAAAATGGCTTGGGAGCTAGAAGCTAACTCAACTTTTAAGAAAACAGGTTTATCTGAAAGCTGCTTCACTTCTAGATAGCCTCCTTCTGACCCATTTATCAATAAAAGTCCTTTAGCCGGAATTTAGGGGAGTTAGAACAGAGTTAGTTGACTAAATTACACACACACCCTCAACTCTATCAAGTAGTATTTCTCTTTTGAAAAATCAACCCCCTATCTCTCATTCCTCCTTCATACCTGATTTCTTTTCTTCGCCACCTTCCCTCTCCTTGTCATTATCACGATGCAGGAAATCCTCGCCTTCACTGTCTGCATCAGACCTATCACTGTCACTGTCATCACTGCTCTCATCGTGCTTATCTTGATCCATATCCTCAGGATAACCTTCATCTTCACTAGTGCTGGACATGTCATCGTCATGGCCTCGCTGTCCTGCAGAAGGCAAGGTATTAGGAAATGCATGAACACCAAATACACTGGTGTGAAAGAATATTTTGTATGTTTACAGTCACAACACTCCCCTTAGCAACAGCATGGACAAACTGTCATCCCTTTACCTTTTAGCACATATCTCAAAGGATATTTTGGAAAATCTGTACGATTTCCCATTCACCTGCTGGTTAATTTGCACAGCAAACAAGTGAAGGCAACTGCTACTGCAATTCATTCAGTAATTTCTATTCTGCAATAGCCCACTGCTGAAATACTGTGATGCCTTCTGGCATGAAATAAAACTAATCCATCCAGTCACAAAAGTTTCTAGGGATGGTACAGCAACTGTATGAAAAAGAGGACCTGTGTTCTCCTAGCAAATGCACACTCAGGGTTGGTTGTGGGTTTTGTTGTGGTGGTTTTGGTTTGGGGGTGTTTAATTGATGGGTTTTTAAATAGAAGATTTCTCTGAGAGTGACTGGGATTTTTAAAGGGATAATATATACAATGTTTCCGCACTGCTAAGGGTTCATCCAAAAACATCTAATCTGTGAAACCTACCAAAAAAAGTATCTGAGACATGTAATTAAATGTTTCAACAGTAAAAATACAGGTGGTAACAAAACTGCAGATATGAATATATCTGAACTACCTCAGAGGTGCAATCTCTTAGTAAAGAGTCCTTCAAGTAGTGCTAACGTTCATAATGCCATGAGAACACTTTGTCTAGGGCACACTGTACTATCCACACAAAAACAGAGGTCAAGGAAAACTCCAGAGAGTAACAGCAAACTCCTTACCTGCTTCAGAACTGTAAGAAATCTCCTCCTCTCGCCTTCGAGGAGCCACGTCCAAGGTGAAACCCACTTTACGGCCATACATCTGTAGGACTTGAGGTGGGGGTGGCCCTGGTGGGGGTCCAGGGGGCTTCCTGCCTGGAGGTAAACGTGGAACACCAAGCCCCAGAGGAGGAAGCACAGAAATGGACCGAACTGGTGGTCTGGAAATAAGAAAGGAAATGAGAAACGCAGGAACAAAAACAAATTAAAACAAACACGTCTTTAGTAGAATTATTAAGCTTTCTCTCACCCCTGCTTTTGCAGATTTCTAAAAAGAAACATGAACATTTAAAAAGTATAGATTTGACACAAGGAGCTTACAACCTCATACAAAGACGTGACTGCTAAAAATCAGACAAATGCTCCCCAGAAAGCAACTGAAGACAATACTGAAAAAAATCAGCTATTGAATCCTACCACAGAAGAATAATTAAATAATCACGGAGTTGGTGAAAACAGAAGGCTACTCAGAAAGAAATAGAAAAAACCTAGTACTAGAATGTAAAAAAAAAAAAAATTAACAAGCCAACTAGGAGTTTATGTGAACTATTCATATACATTGAATATGCCAGCAGGACACGAACACACATATGGCAATTTAAGAGGCATTTACGTTCAAAGCAGCAGGGCTCTAAGTTTTACTGATATGAAAAAGACAAAAACTAGAAGGTATAATGTATTACTCAAAGGAATTTAAACAAAAAGCTGTAATAGTGGGGAAAGATTAAAAAGGGCTTTGGTTAAAAGAAAGTAGAATTTACCTGCACAGAATTCCTGACTTCTGCGAGTTAGTATTACTCCTGCCTCTACCCCTAGCTCCTTCCCCATAATAGGAGTGCTTCCTGTTTACTTCCCTGCTAAGTTTCTTTTTCCACTTACCCATAGGCTGAAGTCTTCTTGAGGATAGAAGGTGGCTGGGCCCCTGGAAGGGGAATGTCCTGTATGAGGATGTTGGAGGGAGCATGAGGCATGTCTGGTAAGGGGATACTTTCCACTTCAACATGCTGAGCATTCTGGAAGGGAGGGAAGGAAAAAAAAGAGAATGGGTTACTCCCACAGAAGTTACTGCACAAACTCATTACTTTTCAAAGTACAGATCATGTGAGACCTGCCACCACTTGTCAAATGTGTCTGTTTTTAGGGCATGTTGTCTTGCAGCAGTCCATCAAAGAAATTTGGGAAAGTGTCAAGAGTGAAAGCTTTCAATGCAAACCAAAGCACTTGCAATGCACCCATGAAAAGCTTTAGTACTTCAGTCAAAACTCAGTCAGTTCTATCTTCCTTTAGACCTACAAAGTGAAGAGGCTGCAGACAAGTATGGCTGTGTTTCTTCAAGTATTCAAGTCACAGATTGCTGCATGTTCCAAAGAAAAAAAAAAAAGAAGTCTTACAGATCCTTGCACTTGCACAACACTATGCTCTCCAGCACAGTAGGGAAGAATGTTAGAGAAAGATCTTTAAAGGAATGCCAAGGATTCTCATTATTTCCAGCAAGAGACTTAGCAGAAATTCACAGAAACATCAATTGCACACTCACAGGCCCACTCTCTCTTTAATACAGAAAACAAAAGGCGGACATTGTTGATTTGCAACACAAATTTCCCTTTCCTCCTTTCATGCTGAATGAGATCAGCGTATCAGAGACGGTGACCTGACAACCACGACACTGTCCTCGCTGAAATGTTCTAACTGGAGGTACTAAGCAAATTAATATTTTATATGGGCCACATGATGCTGAACTCGTACAAATCTCCCTTCCTCTGTAACTGTCACACCTAATGAGCAAAGAGAATATACTACCACAGTTACAAGACTGAAACACAGTAAGCATTACCTTGACAGCATCAAAATACTGGCTGAGTTGTGCTCTCTTCTGCTCATACTCCACCTCCAGCTTGCGCAGTTCTTTATAGATGTCTGGATTCTCCTTCTCATAGAGCCGCAAGATTCGTTCAAACGTCTCACGGAGCTTTTTGCGTTTATCCTTCAGCACTTTTTCATTAAGTTGTGGCTGCTGTACTGGGTTAAATTCTGATCCAAGACAGCAAAAAAATGACAAAAAAAATTTGCAAATTACTCTACTGCAGAACTATGATGAATGAAACTACTTCAAAGCAAGTAAGTTCCAATCCCCGTTTTCAGGAAGTCTTCAGCCTTATGACAATCCCCTCCTTGAATTCTGCATTAGTTGCACACATACACTACTCATTCTTCTTATCAATCATCTTCTGGGAAAAAAAGTCCTCTTTGATGGCACCACATCACCTCAAATCATAATCAATCCCCAGTTATTCATAGAATCCCCCCTTCCAACAGGAAAGGAAAAAAGATTATTCTATGACTTAGGTTACAATGCAAGATGTAACCAAAAGTATGTATTCTATCACCATCCTCATAAACTGCTAAAACCAGGTGGGGCAATGTTTTTTGTCTCTTCCATGACTCATCCCTGATAACTCCCTCCAGGGGATATCTTCTGCTAATAGGCCATCAAGTTCCACTGCATGACTCATAAAATTACATCATTCCAGTGTGAGATGCTCTGCCCAGAGGGAAGAACCAAGCATTCCCACCTGGATATAATCTGAGGTTTGGAACACCACAGTCAGCCCTCACCTACTGGATTCCCAGAGGACAAGAGATACATAACCACTACTGGACCTTCAGATGAAGACCAGACCCTTCTCCAGGATCACCACTTCAACAGAACCACATCTTTGATTTCAACAGGACTGCTACCACCACCCTGACCAACAGGGTGTCAGGTTGTATCCCGACTCAGTCAGTTTAAGCCAGTGTTTTCTGCCTTTATTTTAATTTTCCTATTAAATTGTAGTTCTGACTTGGAGTCTCTCACTGGTTTGTTTTCAAACTAGTACACTCTATTTCAGTCTCCCCAGTCGGCTGTTAAAACTATGCTGTGCATCTACATAAACCACTGCCTAAATCCAACACCTGGTACCTCTCACTCACCCATCTCATCCAATTTTTCCATGTCTCGGATAATCTGCTTTGGATCTTTCATCTTCAATACAGCTGCTCGTACCATCATTCGTTGCTTTTTGTTCTAAGATCAGAGATCAAGCAGATCAGAAAAGTTTCACAGGAGAAAGACACAGAACATCTGTTATCCCTTTCTCAATATTTCCATTCTGAAGAAAAAAGCACACCTCAGAATGCCCTGAAAATGTTCACTATGGCACAAATCAGCAGCAAATGTAGTTAAAACTTCTGGTAATTTTAATTCCACTATGTTGGTAAGTGCAAATGCTATGCTATCATTCCTTCACTATAACTAAGAAACATAGAATCAACACAATAACCAAACTGACAAAATACAGTAAAACACATCAAGAAGTGTGGGAGTATTGGGTGGTTTATCAGTTTGGTCTGTTTTTTTTTTTTTTTAATTTGGTTTGTTGTTTGCTTCTTTGCTTTGTTGTTTTGGGGTTTTCCCATAATACTTACAATAATGCTTCAAAAGTAATTACAAGTTAAAAAACAGCTGGTGATCTGTTCACTTAAAACAAGACTTCTAAGTTTTTTTTAAACTACTTGTTTGGATAGTATTTCCAAAGCCAGTCTTAGCATATCAACCAAAATATCCACAGTCTATTCATGGCCCTTTACAATCACAGACGTGATACACAGTATAGGAAATGCCAACTAAATGTTCCCCAATCTCTTTATTTACCTTCTTTAGTTCCCTTTTCCGAGCTTCCTTCCCTAGAGGGCAAAGAAAAAGAAAATAATGTCTTGAAAGACAAAATCAAATTAACAAAGAACCTTTCCTTCATCAAGACTAGGGCTGTTTCTCCACAGATCACTCATTTTACAGACTTACTGTAACTCAGCTTCCCAGTGAAAGAGAAATACAGCATGAAATAGAATTCTATTTCTTGTTTTTATACAGAAAAAAAAAAAAAAGAGATACTACAGTCTTCATGTCTCCAGAATCAGGGCTTTTTCCATACAAAAAAGAACAATAGGCAACAGAAGTCATAGTGATAGGTGAAATCATGAAAAGACTGTTGCACAGAAGCTGAAATAGTCAACAGATAACAAACTTTAAATGTATGTGGGCATAACAAACTTTAAATGTATGTAGGCCTTGAGAATGCCCCTGAAATAAAGCATTCCAATGCCACTGTGGGAGTCTGGATTTTCTTTATTTGCTGAGCATGGATAACATCTGGCATTTTACCAAAAGTAGAAAAAACCCAATAAGACAACTCTCCCATCTAACCAGAGCACCTGCAAAATTTGACATGTTCCTTAAACTCCTGCCTGGGACAGATTAACTCTGTCCCAGGAAGCAGCCTGCAGTTTGTCCAACGGCTAAGTACAAAGGCCTTCAAACACTGATAACCAGTGGAAAACCAAGAGGTAAATACTCAAGAAGAGCAAGAGCATGAGAGCAAGCAGACTTCCCAGCCAAAACTGAGATAGTATTTTTCAAGTTAGAGAAACTCCATTCTGATCCACAAGTGAGGATTCTATCCTCAGAGAAAGCTTTTACCTGCTTCTCTAGGCACTCCCCTTTCCCACCAGCTTAGCTTTTACGGATACTTACGGGCCTGATCCGTGGGATTCATGAACTTCCCACTCTTGGTGGATGATGTAGATCTCCGCCCCATTTTGATCTTTTTTCTTCCGCCTCAAAAAACAAAACTTAATAAAGAGGGAGGGACCTGGAAAAGATGATATGGTGTCAGGTCCTTACACACTGGTAGCTTGAGTACGCTTATTTCTCTTCTTTGTATCAGCAAGTTACTCCCTCAAAGAGCTCAAATACTTGTAAGGTCCTCGGACCTGACTATGAGCTCAGGCACTCATATCAAAACTGCCCTACTCCAACAAACTACTACTATTTAACTAAGTACCTACTTACTACTACTTTAGTAAGTTATAATTTTAAACTAGTTGATGAGTTTGCTATCATTCACACTAAGACTCAAACCAAGAAGCTTCATGCTTACACTATGGAGGGGTGCAGGGCAGGTAGAAACACATACTCTATTTTTCTAAGTGCGTATCAGAGTTTAGCTTCTCATTCCCTCTCATAAGTGCTCTCCAGTTTTCACCTTTCTCTGTTTCAAATGTTTCCCCACAAATTTCCTCCCTTCCTCAGACTTCTCACTGCCCTTGATATCTCTCCCCAGCACCCACTGTATCCATCAGCAAGTGTAGGGTTATTCTGCAAAAAATTATTTCCTGTCTTTAGACATTTTTTCAGCTTACAGATGACTACATTAAGTGTCCAAACTACAGCTAGGGATGTTTCTTCTCTCTCTCCACCTCCAAACCTACTTCCCTGCCAAAACACTGGGGTTTTGGGGTTTTTTTGGAAGACACTATCACTTCTTTAGGTGGGAAGCTCACCAAACAGAGGCAGGAGTCAGATTTACACCACGTATTTACCATATTTCTAATATTTAAAGGCTAAAGGGAAAGAGAAAGAACTTCTGAGACCTCGATTTCACATCTTCTTAGCACCGAGACTAAAGAGTTTCAACGCAACAAGTTAACGGCCGAGGGTGATAAAAAAATAGAATAAATCAAGCACTAAATTCATTATTCTTTTGGCCACAGAGGAACGGGGCAGAAAACCCCCCCTCCTACTCCCGTCCAATGGAAGGAGGAAGAAAATGAGGTAGCGCGAACTGCCGCCTTCTCCTCGCCTCTCTTCTCCTCGCCGCCCAGCACCGCCGCGCCCCTCTCACCCCTCCGCCCGGCCGGGCCCGGCTCCCTCCCGCTGCTGCGGCCTCCCTCAGCCCCGCGCTCGGCGCCGCGGCCCCGCCGCCATCTTGCACTGGGACCGAGTGGCGGCGCGGAGCCGCGCTCCGGAAGCGGCAGCCAGAGCTCGATGGTTCCGCCGCCCCTCGCTCCCGCTCGGAGGCTCCAACTCTATGGTTGGACCTGGGCGGGGCGGGAAGGCGGTGCGGAAGCGGAGACAGGCGGGGACAGGGGCAGGAACGGGGATAAGGAGAGGGATAGGGATAGGGATAGGGATAGGGATAGGGATAGGGATAGGGATAGGGATAGGGACCAGCGCCCAGCCGGCCCCGCGGGCTCTGGGAGCGGGTGGACACGCGGTTCGGGAGGAGTGCGGGTTCGGGAGCGCTGCGCCCGTACGGCCAGTGCTGGAAATAGGGCTGTGAACGCGGCCAACGCGGCCTCTGCTCCCCCACGCTCTGCAGGGGACATCCCCCAAAGTGCCCCCCGTGCCCTGAAACAAGGTAGGGGCGAGAGCCGTGGGGGAAGCCTCTGTCCACGGGGAATAAATGCAAAGCGCTGCGGGAGCAGGGGCTGCCCACAGCCTCAGGTCTGTTCCATGGGTTTGTTGTAGGGCTTGGCCTCGCTGCAGCGCTGCTGCCCTGTGAGGGGGCCTGGGATCCCTGCGCCGGCTGCTCTTCCAGGGGACTGCTGGAGAAAAGTGACTGGATGGCGGGCATCGGGCAGCTCAGATGTACAAAGAGAACGGGAGAGAGACTTTGATACCATCGGGGACCACATAAACCACTCTATTACTTGTCTCTTCCTACAGCCCCCACTGTGGTGAACTGGCGAGGCTGGTGAACACCTGGTGGGAACTGTTTTGTGTCATTGACAAAGTACAATTTCCAGCAAAAGCCCACAGCACATGAAGAAACAGAATAAAGATGCACGAAACATCAATGTGTGGGCAATAAAAGATGGGTGCAGGATTAAAGAACTAGCATGTCGGGGTGGAGATGTAGGAAGGAAATTTTTGTCTGCCTAGGTGGCACCTGGGAGAAGAGGTGGTCAGATCTCTGGGCAGGATTTCTAGACTCCCTGCTCTTGGTGGGCATACCATGTAACACAATGCTGTTACAGTTTTTCAAATGATGGAGACTCCGTTGGCTAATTTGTAGGGATCGTTGGCAGAGTGGGTAAACGACTATAAGCTGTACAACACATTAATGCCAGCATTAGTCACAAGCTGCACAAAATCCAAGTAAGCAGATAACCAGTCAAGGAGCATCCTCAGAGCCGAGGCTTCAGGAGCTCTCAGTGCCTAGGGAGTCTTGCTAACCACATGCATGGCATGGTCATCCCTGTCTTGTGCCTCTTCAGCATGTTCACTTTGTATTATTTTTGTTACCAGAAAGAACATTCTGCAGGGCAGATTTTGTTTTTCCACATGGGTTTGGAAGCAGTTTAGAGTGGTTTGGGCTGGTTTGCAGTGGTTTTTGAGTCTGTTCTTATTTAGAACACACATATCACAGTTTTAATTCTTAATCCTTTGTCCAGAACAGCAGCTTGAGCAAAGGCTCAAGAGGATGTGATGGAAAGCTATGGCCAAACACATCCCTGTCAGGTGCCATGCCACTGTAGAGGGGCAAGAAAATGTGGGCAAATTGCTTGAAATATACAACAGATTTGTTTTAGTTTGACTCCACTATTCTCATACAGCAGTGATTGGCAATCTTGCAAAGAGCTGTTTTTTCTTCCTAGTTTAGAATGTACATTTGCACATAAAAAACAGGAGCCAGGAACTCCTACCTCTCCAACACACAAATATTGCTGTTCTACGGATTGACAGTCTCTTGCCTCTACACAGCTACTTTCTAAACTGAGTGCCAGTCATGTCAGGAGACAAGAGATGTTACATCTTGGAGAAATGATGCTTCAGGTCACCACTCATCTACCACAGTAACTCGTGTAGGCGAGGCGGTGCTTTCTGCCACCACTGAAGTGGCTTTCCTGACCCACACAGCCCAGCCTGCAGCTGGTCCCAGTGTCTCAGTCCCTGGCACGCAGCTATGCTTCTGAACCCTGGGCTTTCTCCCTGATGACTGGCAGAGCTGTTGAGTACCAGCAGTTTCATTGCCATCTAGTGGCTTTTGCGCATAAAAGGGAAGCGAAGTGAGAAAAGATTAAAATGAGAACAGAGGTGGAGGAGGATAAAAACCCAACAAAACAAACAAACAAAAAAAACCCCAAACCCCAGAATGGAAGGGTTGTGACTCTCACCCATCTCTTTATTTCACAGGCACTGTCAAGTTATTAACAAATTAAAATTGCTAATATTGAATATTAACAAACATGTATGAATTTGGTTTTAGTATGGGGGAATCTGGTACTAAAAAAGGAACCTATGCACAACCGTACTAGATTAGTCTATCATGGATTTAAAAAAATTATAAATTGCATGTATAATGACAGATTTAATACTTCTTTATTATTTATTATTACCATATTTAAGATTGGTTTTTTCAGGGGAAAAAAAAGTACAGAAAAGAGAGGTCTTCCAATGCTCGTGTACATTTTTATTCTTGAATTACCTTTTTTTCTAAGATCAAGAAAAAGCAATCCACAGCAAATCAGAGCAAGACACCACAAATAATGTTCTTGCTTCCAGCTTTGGTTTTAAAGTCTGAAGAATAAGGACAGTGGGTAGCATATTGTGAAATGCAGAATCTGAGCACATTCTTGGCAGTCCCACAGTGGTAGGATCAGGTAAAGCACTTGAAAGTAACTTTAGTACATTAATAGGGCTGCAATCCTACAGGCACTTGGACATTTGTATAATCCCAACTCAGTCAACAAAACAGCAACTTTGCACAGAAATTTTTGTGGGTTGGCAGGAGCAGAGCATTACAAGCATAAGATGTTATTCCTGGCCAGGCACACCTGAAATGCAGCAGCTGGTTTTTCTCAGTTGTGGGGCAAGGTTGTGTGTGTTTGCCATAGGCCCAGGCTTCTCTTTCCTGCCAATCTACTGGGATTATAGTTTATTTAAAGAAGATCTCCGGCTGGCTCATTAGGACAGCAGGAAATAGAAGTTAAATATGCTTCAGCTAGTCCTTGTAATGAACAGGGAATTCAGTCTATCAGATTTAGCACTAATCCACACTAAGAGTTTAGCAACCACAGATGCCTTGATAAAGCCTCCAGATGCTGGCACAAATTGCCTTGTTGAAATTGTTTTTTCCCATCATGTTGTCATCTTTGATACAGAAACACACCTTCTCACCACTACTGGTCCAGCAGTCAGCATTATAGTCACTAGTATGAATTACAGTTCAAGGTTACCTACAATGCTTCCCAGAAAATAAGCTTAAGGAAAGGTGCAAAATATTTGAAACACTACCTCCCAGAAACACCTGTAAACCAGTTCTCTATCAGTATATTTCAGTGCCAGTTTCCTGAATTGTCAGTTTTCTTGTTCTGCTGTCACGAGTAAGAAAAAAAAGAGCCATCAGTAGTCCATTTGTCATAATGAATCAAAAAGGTTTCTGCTGGCATTGCTGCTGCAGCTGCTGTCACAGCAGAAGAGAGAACTCCAGCTTCATTTACTGAACTTGCTGTCTCACCAAAGAAGTCACTTCATGTATGGCACACTGGTACTTTTCTGAGGCTGCTTTAAACTCAGTCAGATGCTTCTCATAACTTCTCACAGCTGTCAGAAGCTGACTCCTCTCCACGGCTCCCAGGATGGCATGGAGGATCATTTCAAGGCCAAGCCCAATAATGGTAATGCTAACTCCCCCAAGAACAGATGCCGCAATAGCTGCAAGGAGACTGATGAGCTTGCTCACAGTGAGAGTTAAAAAATTGGAGCTGAGAAGTTTGATAGCTACCATCGCAGCTGTTGAAGTTGCTTCTCCAAGAATAATGGAAAAAACTCTCTGGGCTATTGCAATTTTCTCCAACTCAGGCTCTTTGATATCATATAGCTTCTGGTACAGCACTGGCTCGAGCTTTTCCTTCATGTCACTATCAATCTTCTGCACCTGATGCTGAATCTCGCTCATCACTTGAATGATAATCTCACAGTTTTCCTTGACTGTGCTGCTCTCTCTCATCTCGATTGGGGTAATGGTACAGCCCAGGTGTTTATTCAGCACTCCAACCAGCTCGTTTGTCGCATGGAAATTTGCGGACATACAGTCAAGCAATTCCTGATGCAGATTTGTCAGTTCTTGCTTTCTCTTGGGATTATCTGGGTAAAGGAGGTCACTCAATGCCATTCTTCAGAAATAGGCTACTTCAAGAGAGAAAAGAAATTTCATACTCTGTCCAACACCCATAACCATAGCCCTTAAGGAGCAGTGAAATGTGCTTTGTCTCTGCGCCATTGGCTCTTTTCATACTGAGCAGGGCAAATCCCAAGGCATAGCTTGTAAATGTAGAAATCTTAATTCTTGTTTTGGATCTTTAGCCAAATGATTGGAAAAGGACCTTATAAGACATTGGGTATACTCAGAGCAACAAAAATAACTAACAAATATGTAATGAGCAGATTGGTAAAATGAGTGTGGGTCATGGGCAACTGAAGCAGTTTACAAGCAACCAGAGCATAAAATTCAACTCCCCTCAAACTCTTTTGTCTAACCCTTATGGCCATCACTCTTCTCTGAGCTGTTACCAGTTTGCCAGCAAAAAGGGCATATTTATTATATTTTTCTTCATAAACTGCATACCAACATAGAGAGTCCAAAGAGACTGAGTTACCAGTGATCATGGAGTTACTCCTCATTACTAAGATTTTGTAATCAACACAGTGTCACTTCCCTTTAACCTATCACCAGCTGCAAAGTGAAAATGCTTTAGCACAATTTCAGCTTAAATGTAAACATTTTTGCTGTGGGGGCAAACTATGGATGAGTAGGATGATTCATTTCTTTGTTGGTACTTTTTATGTTCTCAGCCCTCTTACTGCAAATCTGGGCCACTTTTGTGCATTGCTTTGCATTTTTCTAAGATAAACCTCTTCTTGCTGCTGGTGCCTACATTTCGCAGTTAGAACTACAAATAGTTGCGTGTAGGGGACTACCCAGGTTTTTCTTCTTAA
The DNA here is from genome assembly GCA_013397175.1 of Platysteira castanea. Taxonomy (NCBI): domain Eukaryota; kingdom Metazoa; phylum Chordata; class Aves; order Passeriformes; genus Platysteira; species Platysteira castanea. The sequence goes on from VYXC01002885.1 coordinate 101,380, forward strand.
AAAGATACCTTTGTGCCATTTTGGTCCTATGTAGTTCTTGCACTATCTGTTAGCTGCAAATCATCTGACTCTGACCCAGCTGTATTTTGCTAAACACACCCTCCCCCACAAGGTCACAGTAGAAAACCAGAATGATTTCCACAATCCCCTGCCAAATTTTAATCTCAGTGTTGAAATACAAGCCAGTCTGAAAAGTGTTTTTCCTCCAGTATTTTGCACAGCATTGTGTATTTCTTTTAGCCACTTACCTTATATCTCTGCCAAGAGAACAAACTCTTTAACACATCTTCTTCTTCAAGCTGCAGGGAGCAAAATACATACACAGTAAAGACTTGTGATTTTCAGGAAGCATAAAGCCATGTTAATGCAAGCTATGATTTCATTTCAATCCTGCCTCAGGGATGTTGCTGGCTTGCTCTCTGACTCAGTGTGATACTAAAACCTCTCTACTCCAGTGGTATTTTTTTCTAAGGTCATTTTTTTTCCCTTATCGGTAGAAACTGACAAGACAGAATGTTTTAGAAGGAATAACACTTCAACAAACATTTTACATACTAGACAGGTGTGGAAAAGACTTTTAGAATCTGTTCTTTACATATAATTATTTCAGCTTCCTATAGCTGCTTTAGATTTTATGTCTCCTAATGCTAAAATTGCTTCTTACTCTTCACATTAACACCTTTGCTAGTTTTTACATTTTCCTTCTAGAATGAGGCAGGCCACATATATTTCTGTATTTCTATTTCTCCAGCTCCAGTGAGATTTATGGCAGAAACTTTTCTAATTAAACAATTAGACTGCCTACCTGATTTTGTCTGAATGCTCCTGCTGAAATGTGTATGGGATAATAACTTCAGCCTCTTTCCCCTCTGCTCGTCTGGTGCTTTCCAGCAGCATGTGATGAGTTAGGGATCCGGAGGCTGGGCTTCAGCTGCATCCCGTTGCCTGCCTGCTTGTCATTAATTCTATTGTGTGATGTTTACCCAGAGTCATCTCATTTTCTTCCTCCTCTCCCCTTCCTTCCAACTTTAAGAGAATTCAGTTTACTTAATGCTAGTTCCCAATTGGTAGATCTTCCAAAGGCCTTCTGTTCCTGGAGAGAATGGGTACAGCACAAATCCCTCCTGCCTGCAGCAGAGGTGCCATCACAGGTACCTACAGCCAAGGCTGAAAGGAGATGATATTACTTGCTGCCCTCAGAACATAAAAGGCGTAGGACAGCACTTTTAATTCAAATAGATACAAGATTAGGATTTTTAATGGGATTTATAAATTTCTCTTGTTTATAAATATAAACATTAATGCTTGCAGCTATGCCTTGAAATAATGAATTTTTGCAATGACTGTTTTTGTACACGTGCAAATTACAGAAGCAACATTGAACAGTCCCACATGAACAGAAAAACAGATACCACAGACAGTTGAAACAGGCTTTGTCTGTTCCAGTAAGACAAGCTTGTACATATGCCTTCAACCAAGCTAGACATCTTTCATGCCCTTATCCTTAGAAAGGTGGACCTGCAGCCCACAAGTGTCTCACCAGGAACACTGCTTCCACTACAGAGGGTGGTTGAGTCCTCAGTTGAAGGTATATGATCAAACATAAAATGAGTACTCTGCAACTGCTAACTTCTTTTCACCTGAAAGCTGAGATGCTGTACTCAATCCCAATTAATACAGAGTGCCAATCTCTCTTGTTGTCAGAGCTGTGGGCATAAGATGAGCTGAAAGAGAACACTAAATGGTGTATTTCTGGAATTGTCAGTTAATTGAAACTCCTGAGTGTTTTCCACTGAGAATGCCATGCAGTCCTGAAATACTTCTTCCAATATTGAACCACACAGAATTGATCAGGCTGGCAACTGCCTGTGTGTCACATTCTGGAAACTGATGTCAGGTCTTCAGTGTTTGCAGTGGATGCAAATTCTTTTCTTCTAGAGCCCCCATCGTTTGGAACATGGCAGAAAATAATTTGAACAATATGCAGGCAGTTTTGTTCCTGCTTTACTTTGGGTCTTTTGGGAAGAATAATAGCTATTGTTTCAGGCCTATTAAGTTTGAGGAAAGACTTGATCTGGAGTGTCTGTCATCCTTCCTTGCTGCAATTTGCCAGGTCTCTGATGCCATGAGAGTAGAAGAAGTGGTGTGGAGGCCCAGGCTCAGCTCTGAACAGCATTGAAGGCTAAAATCGATTTTGCCATTTCACGCAATTTCAGACCCCTTTTCCCTAGGGAAAGGAATGGCAGAAAAGGTAGATGGCTGACCTGAGTTCTGAAAAAAGAAGTCTTTAAAAGTATACAGTGAGACAGGAAGTTGCAAGTGCTTGAACACTTCTAACTGCACATCTAACCACAGCAATAACTGATGAAACTTGTCTGCTGCAACCAGTCTAGCTTTATAGGGCTCTAGCACAAGCAAAGTCAGCATCAGGAGCAGTCTCTGAGCCCCACACTATCCTTGGACTCTAGCTGGCCTTGGGAGAACCCGTAGGTGCAAGCAGAAGGACATAACTTTTTTAGCAGTCAAAATGGTGTCATGATGGGCACCCAAGTAAGGAGAATGTTCTGTGCTTCCACCTATGAAGGGATGCTTGCACCATCTAGTCAGTATATGAACTGACTGATATAGATCACTTTTCAGGGAACTGTAGCCTGACAAAACATTGCATTACTCAGTCTTCATTTGCTTTGTCCCTTGAACGTAGATATCATGCATTTGACTTTGCTGTGTCTATTCCCCCCTCCCAAAAATGAGAGTTTAATTCTGTGTATACCCACCAGTATATACAAACTGAAGGATTGTAGTTCTAAGGATGATGTAAGGCATTTGTTTTCTAGGACTCACACAAAATCACCAAAAACCACTGAAACATAAGAATAATTAATTTACAGCACTTTTCTTACTTTGAAGATTGCAGGTCAAAGTCACACTTCCTGCAGCCACCAGAGTAACAATACTTGCAGTTATTTACACCATATTTTGCTGGCCTGCTTGGTAAAACTTCAGAAAAGGCTTCAAGAACTTTTTCTGTGTTTTCTTCTAACTAATGCCTTGGGGAAGAATGGGTCAGGTGGCTTGGCAATTTGTATAATTGATTTCAGATATGTAACAATCTAACCAAAACTATATCCACCTTTAATGCCCCATAATTCTCCTGTAATAACCTCTTCTGGATTTCCTCTGTTTGCTTTTCAGAGTCAGACACCACTCCAGAAATGTTAGTCCATCTTGGTTTTAAGAGTGGTAAAGAAAGGCTGTTCAGAGTCTGCCAGAATCCGCATTACTTAATGTATTTCTCTGTCTCTTCAACCAACACAATAATCCAACTCCTTGATGCACATCTTGGCACCAACTTTCCCTGCAGTCAAAGGAGATATGCACAGCTGCCCAGTCACCCACTTGACTTTACTGCCATGGTGCCTTCCACATCCCACAGACAGTCTTTCTCACTAAAAATGAAGGTATTAAGAGATCTGTAAGGAGTCCAGAATCCCTGTGTGTCTTTTCTGAATGCCTAAGGGAACAGCTATTGACAGTGAAGGTTATTCCTGATCTAGTCTTCAGAAAGGCCATAAACTTTCCTCCTACCCAAATGGGTCCAGGGAATGTCTGTTTTGACGAACCAGGCTGAATGTTCCAGCCTTGGCTGGAAAGTTGCAGCTGAAAGCAAAGGGAAGATTGAACCTTCTGTAGCAGCAGGAACTCCAGACACTTCTTGCCTGCCATTCAAGGGCACATATCTGGATGCAGCCGGAGAATCAGAGACTGTGGGCCAAGCACACGGAAATTCCAAGCACACTAGGAAGAATGGCAGAGGCGAGTGCAGTATAACCACTGTTCTTGCTTCTTGAAGCTGAAAGAAAGTCAAGAGAGCAGTCACTTAGACCTCTTTTCACCGCCTATGTTTTTTGCATTCGCTAACACAACCTGTGCCCACAAAAGCCATTTTCTCAACTCTATCTATTACTTTGGCTGTGAAAGCATGAATCCTCACTCCTAAATGATTGTTTTGAACTCAAAGAGTGCATTGACATACTACTCTACAAAGAGACAAAAGCAGGAGTCCTGGACTGGTGGTAGACTCAAAGAAAGGCAGGGGTGTGAAGCAGGCCCCGTGAGGTATTCCAGCATAGAGTTCTCTTTATAACCTGGAAACTCAGTGTGTTCTTTGTCAAAGGATACCTTTTCTCCCTTCTGTCTCACGAGAGAGGTCACTGATAAAGCAACAGTAGCTTTGTTTACACTTATCTCAGCTTGCCAGAGGTAAGTGTAGAAGTAGTAGCTTGCCAGAGTAGTAGTGGACCAAAGCCTAGAATATTCCTGAGGCTTAAAGTGTAGCAGCATTGCAAGACACCAGCACAGATTACTTGGATCAAGTAAATCTCACCCTCTTATGCAATAAGAGGGCCAGGGACCCAAAGGAACGAATCCCACAATATCCTTGCAATGGCACATGGGATAAATGGGGGCTGTAAAGAACCTTGAGACCTGCTGTGTTACAGGTGGATTCATCTTTAGTGAGCTGTGGGGTTGTCTTAGGTTTCACAGCGAACAGGTAAAACCTGGGTCTTGTGGTTCTCATTGTCAAACACGGCGGGCAAGGTACAGGTTTGGCCTTGAATGTGGCCCCGTGCAGGTGCAGCTGGTGGGGGCTGCTTGGGGCAGTGGAGACCAGACTGCCCTGCACCCCCTCCTTGCATGAGAGGCTGGATACAATACCTTCCACCAGCTGGCACTGGTACTTGCTGTAGTTCCCCACAGACTGCAGATGCAGCCGGTTACCCTGCTGGGTCTGAAAGAAGTTTTTGACGAGAAATATCTCGTAAGGGGGAATGAGGACTTCCTTCTCAGATGTGTGGTAAGAAAAGCCTTGCATAGCTGCTCCCAGGCAAGTGGTCACTGTGAATAAAGTTTCATTCCCAAACTTCTGGGCTTCACTCCTGAGGCGGGAGGTAGAAGTAAAACGGCCAAATCGCACCCTGCTGCCTACCTCGGCCTCAATATGTAGGTTTTTTACACCCCTGTGCACCTGGTAGCACTTATGTTCCCCCATGCTGCTCTGCCATTCCTTCATTATCTGGATAGCAGTTGTTAGGTAGAAGTGAAAGTATTTAAAATGGAACTTGCGTCTGTAGTGCTCTGGAGACATTCCTGCTGTAGAGGTAGCCCGGTTCAGCTGCGAGTGCAGGGAAGAGTTCATGGTGTAAGCCATGAGGGCTATGGCATGGCTGTCGCGCATCTCCCTCAGGAGACCTACAGGGCTCTTTAGCAAAGCCTCCTGAGCCTTCTTCCAGAGGCTCAAATAGTCCTTGTTAGCAGCTACTTCCTTTTGAAAATAGTCTCCTTGCTCCAGTTCTTCCGTCATCTCCTCTCTGCACCCCAGATACTGGTCATCAAAGGAATGCAGAGCCATATCCATCAGGGTGGGGGACATAGCCTGCAACACAAAAGCAAATGAAGATTAGCATCAGAAGTGTGAATGTCTTGTGTATCTCTGTGGTTGCAAGCCAAGTTTTTCACTACCCTTTTCTTGTCATTATTGTCAGAGTAAGCAAGACAGGTAGCTAATCTTTAGCAAGATCTTCCTGAGCAACCTCAGGTTACTGTCTATACACCACCACAGGCAAATACTAGTCAGGATGCCAGAGTTCTTATTTGATGTGGATCTGCTACATTAAAATCTCCAGGAGCATTAGTCCTTCAGAGGGTGATGGTATACAGCCTGCAGGACAGACCCATGGTCTATTTATTTCAATATTCTGTTCAGGATTGTTAAATGGTTTTGAAGAGGGAAAGAATAAACAAAACAATGCACTAGGGGCAGTGTAGCCTGAACTCCCAGAAGTGAATTTCTTCCTCCTGTCCTTACAAACCTTTTGGACATGTTTTGGCTCCAGGGAAAGATGTTCAATAAAGGACAATATAGTAGCAGTGTGTCAAAACTATTGTTCATCCAGTTTGTTCCAGTGAGACCAGCTGGACTTGTCATGTAAATAAACATTAAACATATGAGTAAGGATTTACACAACTGGATGCTATAACAGGAAAATAACCCATAATGTATTCTGCCTGTGAAACGACGTGCTAATTGTGTTTCCAGCATTTCTAATTAATAAAAAGCTTACGTAATCAGACCTAAGAAATGGTGTGAGTTATGACATTGTTCGTTCTGCTTTATGATCACCTAGTAGACTAGTCAAGTACTTTAATCACTTGAATTCTACAAGTAGATAGATATTCACTTTAATCTCAAATATTCATCCTAGACACATAACCAAATTGGCACCTTTCTTAACCTCTGAAAGTTACGCTGGCCAATAAACTATACAGGGATTCAGCTTACTTCTCCATGATACCAAAATTTCTTTGAGGGAAAACTAAAAGGCAGCCACAAGAAACACAGCAGTATTGTCACTGTCCCATCCAGCAACACATTGATTTTGTCAGAGCCTCAGCTGAGACAGGCTGGAAAAGGAGAGGAAAGATTCCATGAGATCTACTCACAAACATGCTCCAGGAAACCATCTGGCTGCAAACAAGAGGAAAATTCCAACCAAGTAGTTAAAACAAATTAGGGCAGGTAAGAAAACAGGAACAGAGGAACTGAAAGCACAGAAGTTAAAATTGAACTCAAAGCTCCTTAAAGAACCTGTTTCAAATGGGAAAAAATTTAAAATTTGATATCTGTGGTATAAGCAACTTCATTATTTCAAAAAAGGAACAACATTTATCCCTTTTACCAGTATTTGTGAGAAGATCAGCAGGATCAGGAGGCTGCTTAGTGTCACCAGCTTCTTAGAATCCACCCAAGACACTGTAAAGAACATTTTTTTCAAGGGAAGGTAGTTTTCATCTGTTTTTTTCTATTTTTCTTTGAACTGGAAAATTCTCCAGCTTGTAATTTGCACTCAGGTTTTGATGGCTGTTCTCAACCAAAGATCATTCACCAAAGTCTCACTGCAATTCAGAAGTCATTAATCAATCCGAGCAGACAATTTACTGGTCGAAGTGTGCCCAAAATCCATAAGGAAATGTCTGGTTGCACCAACTCCAGCTGGAGAGAGTGTCCGTCATCTTGACAGTATGAATTCCAAGGAGTTTGGTGTTGTTCTCGCAAAAAGGAAGAAAACTGCAGCTTGGAGAAGTCTAAGGCACTTCTCCCGAGGAATGATGTGTCAGGGTGATTACTCCCTGGTTAAGAGTTTAAAAAGCCCTTGTAAAGAAGTTGACTCTGATAAAGCCAACACAGAAAAGCAGAGTCAGTTGGAATCCCATCTGGAAGCAGAGATAACCTGACGGTCCTTCTCCTCCTTATCACCCCCTGGTTTCTACTCACGTGCTGCCAGTCCTACTCTTACACCACCACAGAGTGGCACCTTGTTGGACTGTTTACATCGGGCACAGGCCAAACCAATGTGTAATTGCAGATTCTATACTGAGACAAACCTTTCTCTAGCAGCTGCTTTCCTGACTGCCTTCCGAATACTGGCAGTGAATTACTCACCTGCGGAGCCCCATGGCCTCTGATAACTCTTCTGTATCGAAAAAGAGCCAAGAGCTGTCAAGGCTTTGGTTCTGACTACAGAAAAGTGAAGCCCATTTTCCATGACCTGATAATGGTAGGCTGGCTGGGGGGGACACCTCCAAAAGTGGAGTGATTCCCTGAGATAAGAGATGTTTGTGAAGCTGCTTGAATTCTGTGGACAGAGCATTTGCAAAATATTGCTGAGCGAGGTGGGAGGTGGCATAAAGGTCTCACACTGGGCTGCTTTCAAAGCAGCTGCTGCTGCTGACAGTATCTGCAGCCCCTGGTGCCATGAAATGATGCCATGAGGTGCCATAGAAAGTGATAGATGCAGACTACCTACTTCTCCTTCCTGGGATTTCTCTGTTATCTTGGGCTGTATTTCAGAAAGTGGTTGCTTGACTGCTAAAAGTGAGTCTACAGAAAGTCTCACGAATTTATTCAGAGGCTTCTCCATGTCTGTTTGTGTGGAGATAAAACAGACCTAATCTGAGACAGGCTCCCGTGGGAGCTTGGCAGTCATGGTAAACACCCCCACTAAAATGTCAATTCAGCTGCATATAATCCATTTGAAAATTATGTCTCTCTGACCTGATAGTGTATGTTTAGTATGAAGGGAATCAGGAAGAAAGGCCACTGAATTTGTGTGTTCAAACGCTTCAGGAGCAACGCAGTGTACTATTAAATACAATAAATACAATGGCCGTGAGATGGCAGCAGAGGATTTGTGGCCGTGCTTAGAGCTGCATTAACGAAGCAAAAATCGAATTCCTCCATTTCAGCAGTAAATTTGCAACGTGATCTGAGTGCTCAGATCCCCAAAGGTCATAATGACTTCAGCCCATGAAGAGATCTGATGACACAGAGCAGATGACATAATGGAGGCCTCCGGGTGCAACTTGCCTGAAAATATATTTACTGAAAGGGAGAGAAAAATGTAACACTAACAGAAAAAGGCAAATATAGACAAGAAAGTTTTTGTGTTAACAAGACCATACAACAACAAAATCCCTGTTTTGTTAGTACACTAGATATTAGGATTTCGCTAATCTCTCTAGTATTTTTCCAAGCAAAAATTTCACTGGTTTCAATAAAGCATTCTGTTAATTTTTACTAGATGATGTCCAGAGGAGAGTTTTACTGTGAGCAGTGAAGCCCCATTAGTTTATGTCAAAAGAGGAACCAGTCACAGGTGTTTGACCAAGACATGCAGAGACATTTATGAAGCGTCTTCTCCTTGGCCGCCATCAGCGTGGCCAGTGCAAGTCATAGCAGCTTACCAAACAAGGCTCACGCTGGCAGCCATCCCTGCGGACTTATCCCGCATCCTTACTTTGAGACAAAGCTTTTCAGAGAAACGCTGATCTGGGTAGATGGTGTGTCAGGTAAAGCCTGGCTCTCCTCACCCTCAGTGTCACAGGGTGCTGGAACTATGACCTAGATTTCAGTGTTGTCATTTCAGATTCACATTGGGGCATTCGAGGGGAGAAGGAAGCCTCATGCACTGGGTTCCTGCTCCTCAGGGTTCGCAAAAGCAGGCTGTGTCCTTCAGGCTTCTCTTTTACCACAGGTAAAAGTTGTACAGAGGAACAGAAAGACGCAGCACACCAACCGGCTTTACATAAGCAGTATTTATTTTAATTAGCAGCTGAGGATGGTTGCACCAGCTTACATGTAACCAGAGAGATTTGGCCTCTGACAGTTTCCTGAGCATCAGCAGTCCCTGTCCTTGGAGGTGTGATCTGCCATCCACCTCTCCGGGAAGGAAAAGCTGACAGAGTGTACTAAGGAAGGTTATGCAGAAAGTTGCTAAGGTATTATATTAATACCAGAGGACAGAATGAAGTAGTGCAGAGGGAAGACAATATGCATATAAAAATACACATACTTTATAGATATATATATATTTTTAGCTACAAATTGTCTTGAATAAACAAAACACTGCCCCAACTTCAATCCATCCTTGAAGCAATTTTCATTTTGTTTATTTCATAACGTTTATAACTTTCTTTTCTCCTTTTTTTTTCTTTTCTTCTTTTTTTTTCTTTTCTTTAGCTGTTTAGACACTTCTAGTTTCAAGCATAAATGCAAAAGCAGCAGAGGAGAAGAGGTTGGTTTTTTTGTTCTGCTTGGTATTTTCAGTTTCACCAGAAACTGGCTGTAAAAAAACCCCAAAAAACCATGAGAATTCAAAGTCACTTTTTACAGCCACTAAAAGCAGCACACAAAAGCAAGACCTCATCTAAAAAGACTCCTTAAATGCACCGTTTGGAATTTATTTGTTGTTGCTATACAGGCAAATTTTGTGACAGAATAATCAGAACAGCGTACCAGAATCTGATTGCTGTCTGTGCACGAGTATTTGCACGCTTCTGTCTTTACAAAATGATCCTACTGTGATGCATATTTAGTGTGATCATACTACATGAAAATATTGAACTTTCCCACTAACTGGAACAGGAAACAGGCGTTCTTCCTTCTTCCCAGTGAGCATCCTAGGATCAGATCCATCACATTTACACACACTGTGACATTCTTCTTCCATAGTTCTCCTGTATTTTGCAGAAGAGGATAAGAGATATAATGGTGTTTCTAAGGCATGCAGTGGGGTGGTTTTTTTGGAAACTAATCACCATTTTTCACCTATTGTGTGCTGAGGATTCAGATGGAAGGAAGTAAGACAGAGTCTTCTCGTGAAGCTCAAAATACCACAAAAGATGTCTGAAGAGAGACTTTATTGATGAAAGGAAGAAACTTAATGGAAGCTTAACAAGAGGGATAATTCCTGCCTTGGTGTTCCAGCTGGTTAGGGAGACAATGGCAGAAGATGCCAGTCTAGGTGCTCTCCTTCCCTCCTTCCCAACCACAACCTTCTTTCTCCTGTGGGGTTTGGAGTGTTCCAAGCCAAACGAGTGAAGAGACCTTCCCATTCTCAGTATCTCCCAAAGAAGCGGTTGTAGGCCAAGGCAAATCCTACTTGGTCAGAGAGATAATCACAGGGAGGATAGTTTTCACACTGCTCATGCATCTGCTCCATCGGACTTTTATAATACTCAAAGTACCTGGAGTAGACAAAGACAGAGATGCCATTCTGCAGATTCAGCCAATGCAGCTGGAGACAGCTCCCACACCTGACACTGACATGAAAGAAGTGATTCTCCAGTGTGACCCAACAGAGGACTGGCCATGCTGAGTTAAACATCTGCTTACACAGCGATAGGCTACTTGATCAATGCTGGGAAATACAGTATTGAACCCAACTTAAATCAATTGCTCTTGAGGTTTTATCAGCAAAGGATACCACAGAAACTGTAAGGATTTAGGGCGGGGGGG
>VYXC01002885.1:112353-157442 GCA_013397175.1 Platysteira castanea
TTTTTTTTTGCCCCATTTCTACTCACTTTACCACTAGCCATTATTTTCCTTTAGCTTAAACACTTTTCTGTAATTATCCTCACTTCTGTTGTAGACAGGAACACTATTCCCATGTAACTTTTTTTTCTTTTCTTTTTTGCCAAGCTAAGAAAGCCCAAATTTTTCAGTCTCATCTGTACACTTTGGATGTCTTTCTCAGTTTGTCTTTTAGGTTTGGTTAATCTTTCCTGAAGACTGCACACACCACTACAGGAATTCCACCAGTATCTCATGAACTTTTACTTTATTTCTGCATTGGAAAGAGTAGCTTAACAACCTCTTCCAGGAAATACATGAAGAACATTCTTGCATTATCTCAAATTTCTCAAATAGCTAGGATTTCTCCAAATCTTTGTGTCTAGTTTCTGCACGTTTCAGAAAGAACAGCCAATCTTACCTAGCCTTATTCCTGCAACAAAACTGTGCTTCCTTTGTGGGGAACCAGAGGCAATAACCAAGGCTCTGTGATTCTCCTTGTCCTAGAAACTGATTCTGATGACCCTGTAGGTTGGAGCAGCTTCTAACTTGTATCCTGCTGTCCCCACGGCTAGCCCACAGTTAGTGCTATCTTTCCCCCTGGGGGGAATACTAGAGTCCAGCTATGAGCCTTCAAAAGGGTTTTAATGAAAAAAGAACAATTTTTCCATCAGTATTCCTTATTCCTTCAGTACATGAAGGTAATAACATAGTTGTACAAGAAAATAATGCCTTGTCATGCCCTATTGCCTTCCCACCGCCTCTTCAGAACAGGTCCAGAGCCCAGCTCTCAGCCCAGTTCCTGAGTTGTTACCGTTCATATGGGCTGGATCTCTTCTTCCTCTTCACAAAGGCGTTGGCAACTTCTTTTTTAATCTTGATACCTGCCAGGAGAGAACACATCAGGTTAGAGATGCAGCGCTGAAACACAGAGACCAGTCTAACCTCCAAAAATCAAAATCTACTCTCTTCACAAGCAAATGATGGTCACAAACCATCCTAATGATCCATTTATCTCTCCCCATCTCACTGTCTACTCAAAGCTCCCTCCTCACTGCAGCCTTCACATGAACCAAGGGCTTTTTCTGTCATAAACTCCATTTCCTTATCATACAGCATAATATGAGTCTACAGCAAATGCGCAGAAGGCATAAAATATGAATAAGAAGAAAATTAGGAGAATGACACCCCCTCTCCCCGGCCTAATTAATTTTAGAGGCTTGGCTTCCTTTCTATATCTTGACTCAGACTGAGAGTGATGTGGGATACCAACCAGAAGACCTTAAAACACCTCCAATGAGCCATGAGCAACAGGCAGCACACAGAAATACCAATGCTCACATGTACAGAGTTCTGTGAAAGGTGAAGAGTATAAAATAATGACAGTAAACATCACCCAGTGAGAAATAACACCCAGGATGTGCAAAGATCCCAGTACTCAGGACCTGGAGAACGTGAGAGGTCTTTCAGCCACGACAGCATTTGCCCCTGCTCTCCACAAACATACCGTGTCTGCCCAGTTGCTTCTTTGCTCCCTTGATTTGTGGTTGTGCAAACACCGTGGTGCTGTGAAGCACCCCACAAACACCAGGGAGAGCCACTTCTCTCCCCAGCCCGAGCTAGGGCTCAGCACAGCACAGCCTCGCTCCATGGGATGGTCTCACAGCAGCAGAGGTGTGCACAGGTGCCGGCACAGCAGCAGCAGCACAGGCAGCTGCACACCAATGCACATTTCGGCATGGAAACTGGCAAACTGTTGCTGTCTCTGGGGGAAAGAAGGTTCTAAGACCTCTGCCTGTGGGGAGATGGTGGGCTTTGTCCCTTCCCTCATCATCATGGAATGTTTGGCTGTGTTTCTCTTTGGAAGTGGGATGTATCTCCTCTCTAGCAAACTGAGGTTTATTCTGGATCAAAATACTGACTACACAGAAACTGCCAGTAAATGAGTTGTCAGAAACTACCACCTTTCCCTCAACAGTCTCTACACCTTTTTCTCCTCTTTCCCAATCTGTGTTTGTTTTGGCTCACTGGAAAAATACCAGCTTTCATGCTTCTCAATAGCAATGTTATCCTTTAAATGCGAAAAAGGAGAGACGGGAGAGAACAAAAAGCATTTTCCATACAGATTTCTGCCAGGATCAACTTGCTACAAAAGCTGTGAACAACCCAAGGTGTGCAAATCTCCACATCCCAGGTGACCTGACAGGAGGGACTGTAGCCCTCAGGAGCAGCACCTTTCTTTCAAGCTTTCCATGTTGCAGGATTTGGCCGGGATGTCACAACCCATTGATGTGGGCAGCTTCTGCTCTCTTAACACCTAGGGATGCAGCAGTCACTCTGGGCAGGTCTCTGAAGCCAGGTCAGAGCAGGGAGACAGGCTGTGTTGCTCCACCAACACAACCCTGTTTCACAGAAGGCAGATGCACCCAGCTGCTGACAACCTGCACCACTCATGTCCCGCCAGGGCACTGCTCAGGGGTTGTGGAGATGCAGGCTGTGGCACCAGCACACCCGGAGCAATGCTAGCCTTGCAGGCACAGGGACACCGACTGCCCTCGTGTCACCTGCTCACACAAGAAGGGCTCTGTTTGCTGCACATGCTCCTGCACCTCAGGGACTGCAGACTTAGGGAGCAAAAAGGGAAGAGCTAGAGAGGGACTCAGCATAGTTCTTGTTCAGCCCTTGAATCTATCAAAGGGAAGAAAGAAGGCAGATGCAGGAGAATGAAGCTGAGCATCAGTCATAAACATATACTCACTGTCAGCACTGAGAGATCCTGAGGGTACTTTGGGATCTGGAAGACAGACAGACAGATAGAAGTCTGCTTGTGAGTCCTTCTACGGTTGTGAGTCATCCTCCTCTGTAACTGAATCCCACCACTGACTTGCCAGATCCAGCTCCCCCCACTTACATAGAAGGTCTGTTTCTCCCAAAATGGTTTTATTAACACCCACCATTTAGAGAGAGACTGAATTATAAACCAGTTTAACTCTTAAACATATTAAAATGTTCAAATTCTCTGCTGTAACTCAATATGCAACTGAGATGGGGGTGAGTGGGTGTTGACCAGCAGAAGAAAATGCCTGGCAAAAGATGGGGGTCTCTGTTCCCAAGCCCTCTCTCATCCGTGACTCTCTCCAACAGAGATCTGAAGTTGTGCAATGACTGGTGGTGCACCTCCTCCTCCCCCCCAAAGCTCTGTGTCTCTCCCAGACCGGAGGGAGGCTGGCAGCAAGCTGCAGGGTTCAGCAGCGCTCTGAGAGCCTTCCTGGGAAGATGTCCCCTTACCTTTCTCGCAACAGCAGAGTGCTGCCAGGGCCAGAGTCACGATCAGCAGTGCCAGCAGACTCCTCATGTCTTCTTTGGCTGCGCTAGTCTCCCTAACTTCAGAGCTTTCCTGGAGGCTACTGAAGCTCTCCGGGGCTTGCTTTTGGGCAGCAGTTTATATCCTGTGATTTCTTGGAGACATCAGGAATCTGGCTTGTGTTACTGTGTCTGCGCTCCAAAACAAAGCCCGTCCTTTGGGCCAGGAGATACTGGGTCCTGGCTGGGTCCTTTTGGCATCCATCTCATGACCCAGGGCATTTCCAGAAGATTTTATCTGAGGTTTTGAATGGAGCTGTTCCAGAAAAACAACTGAATTTTAAAAATCATTTTTCTTACAAACTTGAAAGTCATTCAGTCACACTGGAAAGCCAGGGGAGAGACGAGCACACCCTGAAGTAGAGCAGCTCTTTTCACGTGATGGGGCTCTCTCATGTGGAGTCTCTGAAATGAGACTGAACCCAATGGTGACCTTTTCCTCCACCCCACCTTGACTCATCACCCTGAGGGTAAGGAAACCTGTAAATCAGTTTGCATAGGGAAAACACAGTAGTTTTTCAGACAGTTTCCCAGTTTCACCAAATCACTTTAGAGAGATGAGATTTTTATACTTTTAAGAACTTTCGAAGTTAGTTTGAGGGAAGATCTTTGTATTTTCCTCCTGCAAATCTTCATAATTTAGAAGCTTTATTTTGGCTTCTCTTGGCTAAAAATCAAGTAAACATTTAGATAAGCTGAGTGTTTTATTCTTCAGGACCCAAGTGGCTAAAGTGACTTGGTACTACAAGAGCCTTGCATGGGCTATGTGTCAATAACCCCACACTCCCCAAACCCACTATACAAATTACCAAAGCCACGTCCCACAAACAGCATAGGAACCACAGAATCACAGAATAAGCTGAGTTGGACGGGACCCACAAGGATCATGAGGTCCAACTCCTGGCCCTGCACAGGACACCTCCAGAGTCACACCGTGTGCCTGAAAGCATCGTTCAAATGCTCCCTGAGCTCTGCCAGGCTGGTGCTGTGACCGCTTCCCTGGGGAGCCTGCTCCAATGCCCAAACACCCTCTGGGTGAAGAACTTTTTCCTGATTTCCAGCCAAAACCTCCCCTGACACAGTTCCAACTGTTCCCTTGAGTGCTGTCACTGGTCACCAGAGAGCAGAGATCAATTCTGCCCTCCACTGCCCATTCGGAGGATGTTGTACAGTGCAATGAGGTCTCTTTCAGGCTGAACAGAACAAGTGACCAAGTTTGGGTAGTTTGGGGTTTTTTTAAATCATTTCTGCTCGTTCTTTCTGGCAGTGGAGACATAATCTTCCTCCACCTCATATCCAGGCCTCCTCAGACCCATGTGCAGGGAACATGTCCAAGGGTTACAGAAGTAAAGTTTAGGAGGCTCCTAAGGAAAATCAGAGCCATTAGGGATTTTGCCAGTTCTTAGAAACGCCGTGTTTTAGCTTAGAGAATTTAGCTTCGAGGATTAAAATGAACCCCAACTTTTGTCCGTGTTAGGTTTTCTACAGTCCAGAAAAGCTGAATGTATATACTAATGACGTCCAGCAAAAGGTTTTGTATAAGTATTATCCCAGCAAAAAAGCAGCAGTTTAAAAGTAAACAAACGTCTAAAAATAATAGGTATTCTAGGAAAGTTATGCTTCCAGATGAATACTTGAAATAATATAAATAAATAAATATACTATTCTAGTAATGCAAACAGCTTTATTTATCCTCCCATCTTTTCCCAAGCTTTCTAACCAGCATGTAGTCTCTTAAATCTGTTTGGTTGTTGTTCCCACTAATGAAATCCCACAGAAATCTCTGGTATTATTCATTATTTATACTGGTTAACTGGGGATTGGAATCACTAGATATTTCTGGACACAGACCCAGACAGCATTAGACCTTGTGCCTTCTGTTTTGGTGGTGTCACAGTGTCAAGTCAAACCCAGACACTGCTGACTTGTTGATTTTAGCATATGTGAGCTTGCTGTGGTTGGTGATCACAAGATTCACCCACTTGAGAACACAGAGAACAAGTGTGTGTGAATATACCTAATCCATACAGGTTTTTTCCTTAAAATCATTCCTCTCTTACTTTTTCCTCTGGACAAAATTTTAGCAACTGCCAGGCTGGAGTTTCCTATCAGAAGTGTTTTCAATAAATAAATCACATTTCTTTCCAAAATTGGGTTTCAAAGCTGGCAAAGCCTTGAAACATGTTTTGGAAGGAGATGCATGTTTCTAACAGGCCAGGTAGATTTGGCTCCAGACTTAATTTCACAGATTAGTCCACAGTTTGATACTTCATACATCATAGACTTTGGTTTTATGCCATGAATCTCTCCCACTTCTATAATTTGCAGGTGCCTGCGTAAACCTGGAGATGTGAATGTCGAAACCATCTGTGTTGAGCTGAGGCAGATGTTATGTCTCCTACACAAATCACACCAAGGAGTGTCCCAGCTGCTGTGGCTGCTGTCAGGCCCACAGCAGCATTGAATTCTTGGACATGTCACCACTGGTGCCTTTTGGCCTGGGGACAGACCCTGGTGATGGTGACAACCAGAATGCAGCCATGCTCACTCCTCACAGGTCTGGGCGGTGCTTGGTAACCTGTGCACAGGGTCAAGCCACATCTTGGTTTCAAATTATTTGTGAACAGTAAAATGGAATTGTTCTATGTGAACAAAGTTGGGCCTGACCCCAAACACTGGATTTTTTAAATCTGTTTATTTACCACCAGGAGTCCTTCTCCAGCTTTGGTTTCTGCAGCTTTCAAGTGCTACCAGAGTAGTTTCAAGTGTAAGGGTTTTGAAAGGGGATTGCAAAAGGAAACACAAGTTCAGTCTGGACCATACACTCCTTTCTAAAGGAGCACCCAGCATCAGGACCTGATGGTAGCTGGATAAACAAGAGGCAATTTACAGGATTTGCTGTCACCAACTCTCACCCTAACTTTGTTTTAAGATTAAATAGGTGAAATCTGGATTTTATTTCCCCAGCTGAGGGAAGATTTAATTTTCAAAAAGTGCATCTGCATTCTGAACACCCCACTATTTTTAGATGTCTTAAGACTGGGAGCTGAAATTGGCCAGTGACCTCTGAAAGAAGTCACTGTAGAACTTGGAATAAAAACATTATAGATTCTTCCAAAGCCATATGCTTGCAAGGTAATGACTTCTTCTCCCATCATCTGCACCAGAATCTATGATAAACAAACTCAGTTTCTTCACGGAAAATTGCATACCCCCTTCCAAAATACTGTGACTCATGAGAAGATAGTATCAAACCAGCGATTTATTTTGTAGTAAACACCCACATCCTGAACTCTCTGTGATCTCTGCTACATCAGTTCGGCACTAATTAACACAGTGTAGGAATCCATGGCTACAAGGGAGAGAAGCAGCAGGCAGGATAACATACAGGGACACAAGCAACTGAGTACGTTTCAGAGCCATTGCGTTTTTGCGGAGGATACCCTAGACTCCAGGCCCCAGGGTGGGGACGGGTCATCCTTTACTTAGTCCTCCTCCTCCCAAAATAGTGCTTGTAAGCAGCAGCGTAGCCGTGGCGATAAGCGTATATTTCACAAGGGTAGTAGTCCTCGCAGAGCTCCCTCTGATGCTCCTGGATTCCCTTACTACGCTCCCTGATCCTGTAAAGGTAGGAGAGAAGAGGGGTGAGTGCTGTCATCTTAAATATCTGCCTACAGCCCTTTCCCGTCCCAGAACTCCCCACTGGGATTAAGGATCCACCACCAGAGTCCATCATCCAGCTACAAAGTTCTTAGCATGCCAGCTTCTGTGTTTACCACACCTGGGGAGTGACATGACGACAGCAGGAATGTTTTGCCTCCTCAGGCAAACTTTTACTTTGGGGCTAAGTAAGGTGGTAGGGAGAGGAGAATGACTCCTGCTTCAACTTGAGGAAGGGTTGTCCCTTTGCAGCCTCCCCCAGCCTGTTCCCTTCAGGTCTTTCCCAAACCCACACATGGGACAAAGGCCTGAAATATTCTGCAAAGGGGTCACCTGGTACTGAGGAGAAGGTTTGCCTTACGCCTCACTTAGAGATGATCTCTGTGCTTCAGTCTTTATTTTCATGAGCCTTGAATAAGGCATGAAATCAGTTTTATCTGTATTTTATAAATGAAGCAATGAGGCCCTCAGATGGCCCTTTGTTTTAAAAAAGGTCATGCAAGTTCTGCACGAGATCTGAGGACTAAAATAAGATCTCAAACTGAGCTTTCTTTTGAACCATCTCACACTCATTCTCTTTCCTTCTGTTGGTGCTTCCTTCAGAAAAATTAATCAGTCTTCTCAGCGTATGACACGTCCCCAGATCAAACAACCCACTCTCTATTATCTGAATTCTTGCTTTTCCTGGGATTGCAGACTTAAATGGTACCTCGCATTGAGAGCAGGGCTGAGGCTTCCCACAAGTCACTGTGGCTGCCATCCTGGTACCAGCCTGTGCTGGCAAGGAGGAACCTGTTCCCACTCTTGACCTCAGTGTCCTGAGGCCATGACATACCTCTCCTGAGTGTTGGCTCTGAGTCTCGAGTCAGCTTGTATGAAGTCATTTGCCCTTCGCCTGTTGAGGAAGGGATCTGAGAAGGCAGGGGGTTATTCAGAATGGTACTTTTTCAATGCCAGATTTCAACAAAAGCTAGCTTCCTCCATTATAAGAGCCTCCTTGTCTGCCCTCCCACATACAGTGAAATCCAGGACCTTTTAATATTCCCTCCTGTCCCCCCGGCTGGTTCATGCTCAGGCTCTCTCAGTGGCTGGTGCAGCCTGTACAGAAGTGCACATGCTGCTCTTGTTCTGCTGTTACTCAAATCACCTAGGGGAATGCTACTGTGATTTTGCTGCCACAGCCCCTCTGAGTGAGTGGAGCTCAGCCCAGAAGAGGTAGGCACCAAGCTACACAGACCATGGGGCACCTGAGCACACTCAGAAGAACTACAAGAACTGTGAAATTACACACAGGCCTGAGTAAGTCTCTCTCCCTCCAGGGTTAGACAGTGATTGAGAAGTCTGTGTGGTAGTTTTGGACTGAAGGGCCTGAAAGCCCCTTCTGACTCTTCTGAGAAACATCACAGTCCTGTTGCAGAGTGCAGGAGTCTGTGGATGTCATTGATATTGGCTCCCACACGTGCCTTTGTGTTGCTGACTATCTGCTTCACGACGCTTTTCTTCCAGATGTCCTGATTTCTTTTTAGTTTTGATATACCTGTTCTCTAACATCTCCAGGATATTGCTTGTTCCAAAGTGAGACTCTTCACCCTTTTCATGCTTTTCCTCTTTCTCCCTTTTCCAGCCAAAGGATCCCTTATACTCACACACCCTGCCTGCTTCCAAGGTGCTAAGAGTAAGGGTCTCCTTGCTCTTGGGGAAGAATAAATTGTGTAAGTGGTTTCTAAAGTACCTCTTTCCATACTTATCCCAGAGTTTTTTGAGCAGTGTCCTTTTCTAGTGTCAGTTAACCTAGTTTTGGTACATGTAACAGAGACTTGAGCTCTGCTCTCAAATTTTGTTTTCCAATTCTCGTTATATTCTATGCAAAATGGGGGTATGAGCTTGTGCCAAACATGTGAAGTTTTCTTTTAGCTCTCTCCCTTTTCATCCTGGAACTCCATCACCCAATAAAGTTGATTTCCTTGGGCTGAGTGGTTCTACCTATTTAATCCCTACAGTAGGAGTATGAGGAATTTATCTTGGACATGTCTGTAGCACTCTTCAAATTCAATAAAATAGTAAAGCAGTCTCTTACTGAAATACTCATGGGACTCCATGCTCTCATGGGACTCTGTGGAAAGAAAGAATGAAACATGTAGTATGACACTGTATTGATGGGATTCAGTCTTTCATACACCACAGATCAATAGAACACACATAGAAAGCAGAGAAGCCAGGTTTTAAGGCGCATGTTTAAAAGGAAGAGAAAGGAATCAATGGTGTGACCTAGAATTTATATGAGCAGTTTAAAGTGCTTAGGAGTTTAATACAGAGCTACCCGGTGTTCCAGTCAGTACTTCCAGACTCATGCTTGGTCATCCAGCCTGATTCTCCAGAATAGTTCCTCACTTTCTGTTCCTGACACTACAGTGGATAGGATGCCTACTTACCTTCAAAGCTTGCATGTGTTCTTAGGGAATGGATTAGCACAGTGAAATGCACTTGACTCTTGCATGAAGCAGCATCTTAATTCCACCAGTGTGGAACTGTGTGCCTCACAGGAAAAAGGGGATGATATTACAAAAGGAAAAAGGGAAATCTTCCAATTAGCAAGGAATAATTAAGAATTAGCACTCTTATCATACTCCAGACAACAAAGGGAAAAAAGAGCAGCAGTCTGTGAGGTGAGGTGAGCTGGAACAGAGAGGAAGGGGTTGAAGCATCCTGGACGGTGCATCCCAACAGCTGAAGATGACAGCTCTGGATCAGGGCTAGGAGGATCTGACACAAGGGCAGGAAAGCAGGCAACAGATCAAGTCAAGGGGAAAGAAGACACAAAGTTAAATAACAAACATCTGAACACACCCATGAATGTCTGCAGGTTTGAAGTTTTCATTCTACCTAGCAATAAAGGTCACCTACCGTAGCAAGTGGCAGCCATCACCAAGACAGCCAGGAGCGTAAGGATGATGAGAGTGCGCATTGTGCCAGTGCAGGAAGGAATCTCTCACTCTGTCTTCCTCACTCTGTTTTGCTCTCTTCCCACTGAGGGTAGCTGGAGATCCTGGGCTGACTGCAAAATTAGCAGTGGAATGTTTATTATGAAAACAGAGCTAGGAAGGAGCCCATGAAAGAGCCTGGGCAAGGTGACAGCTAGCTGGTACACACTCTTCTTGGAGCTGTTACAAAACAACCTCTATTAGCAGACTGAACTGGGTTTTGGGAAGGAAGGGGCATGCCCCCTTCCTTTCATGGTTCAGGTCTGGGGGACATAATCCAGAGGCAAACATGTCACTAGCACTCCACACTCAGAAAAGCTGGCCTATGCAAGTGGAAGGAATTTCACGGGCTGCCAGGGGCCCAAAGGCAGAGGTGTGTGTTGTTCCCAAATATAAATGTTTGTTTTTCTGATTTTTCCTCTGATCTGCTCTCTTTGATCTCATCATACTCTGTCTGGGTACAACCAGCCCAAACCATCCTGTCAGCTTTGCCGATGGAGACATGGAGAATGAGGCTTCAAACATTCCTGTCCCACTCAGTTCCCCTCTCTCCAGCCGGCCTTTGCTGCAATGACAGCCTGCCAGCTATCAGAGGAGGAATACAACCCTTCTGCCCCTTCTCATCTCTTACTTTATTGCTTCAGGAGTGACAAGCAGCAACCTGAAAGAATCCCTTCTGCTGGCGGCATCATGATATCTGCATTGAGATGACAGCAACACCCAGAACTCTTATCTTTGAAGGCTCTTTTTGTGGTGCTGACCCTAGACTGCTCTTACAGCCCAAAGGACAACATCTTGGTGAAGTCAGAGGTAACCATTTCCCTCAGGACTGATGTCTCTCTAGTCTAGCACTAGCAGTCCTTGCTTCACTGGGCACTGAAGTCACATGTCAACACAAGGCTTTTCACCTGGGATGAACCTCCAAGGCCAGCAGTCTCAGGGAGAATTACCTTGCCTTTTAACACCTAAAAGAATTTGACTGGGTCCAGTAACATGGACAGTGGAGATATACAAAACATCGGGTGCTCCACTCTCCAACTCTTGGAACAGCAGAAAGCAGTGAAAGAAAAAAGAAGGGGTTACAGAGATGGCTATCCCTGCTGGGTGAAATGGAAGGAGTTTGCTAGAGGCAAGGGAGAGAGGGAGGGTGGTACCCACTGCCTGCCAGCTCTCCTGTAATGGCAGTGATGGGGCTGGGACCCCACACACTGCCTGGGGATGAACCTAGGGCACAGGAACCACTCTTACGTCTGATCCAAGCTGTGATTACTGCACGTTTTGTCCATGTGTATATGCAGTATCAGGATTTCTCACTGACAGGGTGCAAAGTGAACGCACTCTGGGTGCAGACCATTCTCCCCAAAACACTGTGCTGTTGTCACTGCTGTCACCTTCAGAGGCCAAGCCATGAAGCCATATTGAAGGTAACACAGCCAAGAACTACAGGGACAGATAGCCAGAGCCTAACATTTCACCAGTGAGGAGTGAAATTCAGTGGAAAAAGATCACTCTTGGCTTTGCAACTTACACTTTCAATGCCAAACTCGTGACCCTTTCCTGAAGCCTCCTGTCTCAGGAAGAAAAGCTGAGCAGGGACTTCAACTTCAGACCAAAGAGAAAGATTCGCTCTTCTTCCCCATTATCCCACCCCACATGGAGAGCAGCTCAGTCCTGCACCATCAGTGCCCGCCCACACACAGCCACTTCTTGTCCGTTCTGTGCTTAGCCTGAAATGAGGAGGAAAACTTGGGGGAAAGCCATAAATTTGCTATAGACACAAGGTCAAAGGGGAACTGAGACTTTTCTGCTGCCCCTCTGTGCCCTGCCACTCCAGTCTCTTTAGGGAAATTCTCTGCTCTGAGATCCTTTTCATTTCTTAGAACTCATAGTTTTGGACTTAGTGCTGAACTTGGATTTTATAGGTTTCCCAAATGTCTTGTACAGGAGCTGCTAAGAAAGAAAAGCTTGAGGGAGAGGTTAGAGGACAGACCTCAGTGGGAAAACAGTGGGACACAGAGAGGAAGATGCTGGGTGTACTTTGGAATGAAAGTGAGGCTGCCCAGTGGGAAACTCCAACATGCTTTCCAGCCAAACCCTCTTTATTTGTCTTCACTCAGGGCAGAGCTTTCTGCTCCCTGGAAGACTCTGCTCCCATTTCAGAGGACTCTGATCCAGAATGCCTGGAGCATACCCTGCCACCAACCACAGGAGAACAGCCACAAACACCACTTTAACCCAAATGTTTCATTTTTCACCACAGAGGCAATACCTTTTTCAAGGGATGAATGAACATGCCAGCTACACAGTGCTATAATAACAAATCTCCTTCGGGGAATGCTTCCTCTTGCAAAAGTACTCTTTCCCACTCCCCCTGCACCCCATACTTTCCCAGCACACATCTTCTCTACTCAACAACAGTGGGCTACCCCGGGGGTAACATACCACGCCGCACAGTGAGCCCAATCCCTCTGCTTTCTTGCAGCATCTACTGGTTAGAAATACAGAAAGGAGCTAAGACAAATCTCCTGCAAATTCCAGGGAAATATCTGCAGTCCCACAAATAAAGAGGGGACCAGAAAAGCAGCCCTGATGTGTCTGCTGCTGAAGTAGAAAATCATGTTACACATGCTGTAGCAAACACTGCTAACATTTTACAGCGGTGAAGCACCAGCAAGGCAATAATAACAAGCAGCTGTCCAGGAAAAGCAAGGCAGTCCCTGCATACTCACTAAGCTGTTGCTTCCCTGCCAGTCTGCAGCTCTTGTCTCAGGGGGCAGCTCTCCTGGCGTCTTGGACCCTGGACCGAAGAAGAGGGACCTTTTATTTATTAGCATTGATCAGTGACTCCTCCCCTCTCCCACTCTTGATCCACCCCCAGGCTACCATCAGAACCACCTTCTGCCCACAGCCAGGAAGCCAGCAAACATCAAAGAACCGAGCCAAAAGGGAGAGAGCCAGAGCACACACCAGGGGCTAGTGGGGACACAGCCACATCCAGGTTTTCTGTGCCTGGGAGCAGTGACTGGACAGAGATATGAGAACAAGCTCCAGTCACCCTGTTTGTTGCAAGACCCTCTTTCACCCCCTCCTCTTCTGGCTGTGCTCTATCTCAAGTTACACTGTAAGCCAGGGCACCTGTTCTTCCACAGGGAACAGGAGGCCAGGGCTCTTCTCCCACCTCATTTCATGCTGCTTTTACAACTGATCCCCCCTCTTAATGGCAGGCTAATATCAGACTGAAAACTCACTTAACAAAGGTGTCAGCTCCGAAACTCCCAAAAGTGACATACCCTATGAGGCAAAGAGTTGGCTTACACAAACCCAAACCCCTGAGATGCACCCTCTGTTCACACCAGATCCAGAGCAGTGCTGGGCAGCCCAGGACATGTGACTACTGGACTGGGCTTTGGGCTTCCGGCCCAAAATGAAAAAGATAGCATATCCATGGAGATAAAGAACCACCACTGTTCAGACAGAGAACAGTGAGATGCTCTTGTCCGAGGGTTTTATCTTTAGCTCCTACAGTGCTCTATGAGTTTGGGGAAAGTTTAGACTTATCTGTGGCAACGAGGTACCATGTTACGTGTGTCCTTGTACAATCAGCCATTGGTCTTCAGAGCCTGCGAACAGCAGTCCTGAGCTGTCCTCAAGGCATAGGGAACAAGATCAGGAACCATCTTTGAAAAGCAGTGCAAACAGGAGGGCATTTCTTGCCCTTGTCTACCACCCTTCAGGGTCACCTAAGTTTTCAGCTGTGTGACATTCTGACCACTGACGGAAATCAGGACTCAGACGATCTGGTCACCTTCATTTACCTAGATACTGGTAAATCACTGGCCTCAGTGCCATCTGGCAAACTCTTAGTTAAGCAGGAGAAAATGGGTATTAAAACCAAAACAGCAAGATAATAAGGAACCAGATAAATCGGGCAAAAGCTTAAGCAGTGGAAAGGAGAAATGATGAGAAATTGCCAACTGAAATTCTCTTGGGACTAGTTTTACTTTACTTCTGTTAATTACTGGCTTTAAAAAGGAATGCTTGTTGAGGAATTCTGTCAATAACACAAAGCAAGAAAGCAACAGCAGTGAAAAGGAGGTCTGAGAGCCCATACAGGAGGAAAAGGATGATCTTTAAAGCTTTATTACCAGAAACAGGATAATATGCAATAGGGCAAAGGCAAGGTCTGCCATGAAGATTAGCAGTAAGAATCCTGCTGTAAATTAAAAGCTCATAAGCTGGAAGTAAATGGGGAACAAAAAGAAGAACTATGAACCAACAATCATAAAGATGATGACAGAATACTGATTCAGATATCGGAGTCTACTGAGAATGTGGCAGCAGAGATGGGCCTCTGTCAGTGCCGCTGGGTAAGTCACCAGGGAGACCTCAGCAGCATTCCTCTGTATGGCCCAGGTCACCCATGTTCATGGAAGAATAATTCTGGTGGGAAGTGCTGTAGATGAAGACTAAAAAGACAGTGTGATTTGCACTCACGCCCAAAATGACAGACCTTTTCACCACAGCCTGTGAGAATTGCCTCTCCATCCCTGCATTGACCTCAAGGCTTTTCCAGCAGGACGATGGACTAGCAGTTAGGTTTTGTTTCCAGTACCCCCAGGGGCTGTTTCACAGTCCACATCTCTCATGATTAGGAGAAGTCCCATTTCCAGCCTCTGTGTGTTTAAAGCCATGATCCACAGCTATGTCTCCCTCACTGAGTGCCCAGCTCATGCTAGAAAGGCTTCAGCAGAGTTGCTGAGCACTCCAGTAAGGGAATAAACCCTCCCAGCTCTGCAACAGAGCAGGGTTTCCTAACCCAGGTTGCCCAGAGTAACTGGACTCACCAATCTGGACAGTCCTTGTCAAGCTTGCTCCTGTGTTTCAGGACATAAGTTAGTCAACCCCACATGGTCTATGGCTTACGAAGAGATTTCTCAACATGATAAACAAGTGCTTTTTAGAACAACTAGTTCTACAGCACATGAGAAAACAAGACTTTATTTTTACTTTTCCATTTCATCCCAAGTAATACCTAGGAACTGATCCAAGAAGCAAGAATAATTGAGCTACTAAGTAAGAGTGTTTGAGTATCCACAATATAATTAAAGTCAACAACCTCATGGAATAAATCGTGCTGAAAACTAGCATACTGACACTAAGCTTTAGAAAGGGAGATGTTTTTTAAACACAGAAGCCAGTCAAGACTATGAAATAAAAATAAACAGAACACATTTCAGACATTTAAAGAACTTGATATACATATCTCAACATGTGTTAGCTCTGGCAGCAAACTCACTCAGCTACCCAAAATTAAAACTAAAACTAGTTCAACTGCTATTTCAACCTGGGAAAAAAACATTTCAAAACTAGATTTAAAAATTTCCAAAGATTAAAAGAGAGAGGGAGCACATAAACAGGAAAATCTAGTTTCATATCAATCAAACAAATTTTTTTCAAAATAACTGAAATTACTAATTTTCATTTCCATGATGGAATGGGGGAAAAAGGGTAATTTCATAACAAATAGGTGGGGTTTTTTTCCTCAAAAATATTGAAACACATATCTTTGAAATCTGTCGTGACCTTTCCCCTGAGAAAAATTTTGCCCCCACCATTACAACTTCCTGCAAAAATAAGTTTCCAGTGTGAAAATACATATTGGTTCTAATAATGTGCATCAATGTGTAGTCCTAGGACTGTTGTAAAAACCACCATCTGAACCTTAAAGACAGTGTCAGTCTTCTGTGGCTGGGGAAGGTTCCCACACCGTCTCACAGCTACTTTCTTCCATGCTTCCTCCAACNATCACTCTGGGCTCTTGGACAAATGGTTGCTCAGTATCCCAGGGCTAAGGAGCAGGACTGAAAATAAACATCACAAAAAGACCCAGATCCTTCCTACTTGAACAAATTCAGAAGGTGAGAGGATAATTCTTCTTCCACTTGCATTGGCTTACAGAATTTGGGCCTGTCTCCACATTAATCATGACCATAAAGAGAAGTTTCCAGTTGGTGAGCTGTGGGGTTTGGCTGGTTCGTTGGTTGGTTGGTGGGTAAACTGGGGAATTTTTTAGCCACTGCATTATGTTGGTGGTGGCAAAGGTTTAATCTNTTTTTTTCAAAATAACTGAAATTACTAATTTTCATTTCCATGATGGAATGGGGGAAAAAGGGTAATTTCATAACAAATAGGTGGGGTTTTTTTCCTCAAAAATATTGAAACACATATCTTTGAAATCTGTCGTGACCTTTCCCCTGAGAAAAATTTTGCCCCCACCATTACAACTTCCTGCAAAAATAAGTTTCCAGTGTGAAAATACATATTGGTTCTAATAATGTGCATCAATGTGTAGTCCTAGGACTGTTGTAAAAACCACCATCTGAACCTTACAGACAGTGTCAGTCTTCTGTGGCTGGGGAAGGTTCCCACACCGTCTCACAGCTACTTTCTTTCATGCTTCCTCCAACATTTTGGGCACTTTAGAAGCTTCCTTTTCCATCTTACTTAATAAATTCCAGCAACTTTCTCCTGGCCATGGATGTGGAGTACACCTGCATGTCCAGCCTGAAGGATGTCACTCTGGGCTCTTGCACAAATGGTTTCTCAGTATTCCAGGGCTAAGGAGTAGGACTGAAAATATACACCACAAAAAGGCCCAGATTCTTCCCACTTGAACAAACTCAGAGGGTGAGAGGATAACTCTTCTTCCACTTGCACTGGTTTACAGAATTTGGGCCTGTCTCCACATTAATCATGACCATAAAGAGAAGTTTCCAGTTGGTGAGCTGTGGGGTTTGGCTAGTTGGTAAACTGGGGAATTTTTTAGCCACTGCATTATGTTGGTGGTGGCAAAGGTTTAATCTACTCAGATTCAGAGATTAGTGTCCAGACACAATCTCTGTGCATCTGTGATCCTCAAAGTTACTCTTTGTAATCCATCAAGCTTCAAAACAAAGCCCAGTGTCCTAGAAAAATCACAGTCTGGCTATGAATACAGGAACATTTGGAGTCAGCTGTGCAGCCTAATGGGAGCTCACTCCTCTCCAGTTCTGCTTGTTGGAGAAAAGTGAGCGTGGCTCAAGCCTTCAGCTCCAATACTCAGCACACTCCATGGGATATCACTGAGTTACCTCAAAGACTGACTATCTCTGTTTGGCCAGGACTTCCCAGAACAGCTGTGTTTGGCTGCTAATAGGAGGTTCATGAGCAGAGAAGACTAAAATTTCACAGAAGTCAGACCAAGGTTATTCAGTTCACCGAATAAAGCAATGAAAACATTTCAGGGCTAAGAGCTAACTCTGTTGCTTCCTTTGGCTTCACCCCCACCCACCCACACATGTCCACATACACTGATCAGCATATTTCTCTTTCAGTCTGGGAAGGAAGGAAGAGACAGGGTAATATTAATATTATTTGGCTGTTGAAAAAATTGGCAGAGGCTCTTGTGTAGAGATTAAATAACCCATATAAGAAACTTGCATTGCTTGTACTTCAAGAATCCTCTGAAAAACTGAGCAAGCAACATGTTCAAACTTTGTCTATATAAACAGGGCATGCTTCTGGGTTGCACTCTTATGGGAAAAGGGAACAGAAATCTCTCTTCTTTTTCCACACCCATTCCCCTTGCTTCACCACACGAGCAAAAAAATGTCCTGACCTGATTCATTCTTTGGGATCAGATGAGATTTACCCGCCTTATTTCCTGTACAGACATGGAAAGAGATAAGAAAGCAGCTGTGGTTTTACTCTTCTCATCCATCTGGTAAATAAAAAAACCCATTAACACTTCTTTTCTTTTTAACAACATACTTAGATAGCATCTTAGATCCCAAATCTGCCAGCCTTTGTGAAGCCAAGGTTGGACTGAAACATTTACGTTCTGTCTGTCTTGAATGCAGGAGGCCACTGAAGTATTTAAAAGCATCCCTGTAGTATTGTACATGTTCCTTTGTTCCATCTCAGTTCAGTATCTAAAGGATCATAAATGTTGTCTTTAGTAAGTAAATAACTTTTTCTGGTGCATATCAAGCCCCTGGTCTTGGCCTCTGTTGTTAACATCAGATAGAGTACAAAGGAATGCTAGGGAGGGGAGGGAAATACACAATACCCAGCTAATTGTGAAATGCTGTTTGTGGCAAGAAGAAAGACATTCTTCTTTTTTGAAGCATGAAATCTGATTACTCTTATCTTCTTGTGCATAACTACAAATTATATTAATGTTCCTAACATCACATGCTAGTCAAATAATTTGACTTGATGACCTTCCTTGGCAATTAATTTCACACTGTTTATATGGATACATATTTATTGTTTATTTGTATTAAACTTGACAACTGATTATTTTTATCAAGAAATTTTGTGTTCTCATAAAGCAGCAAAGAATTCTAAAAGGAGAAGGAAAGATAAAAGGAATTCAAGAAGTGTTTAAACAATGTTCTCAGGCTTGTGGTGTGATGCCTGGGGTTTTCTGCTCAGGGCCATGAGTTGGACTTGATGATCCTGATGGGTCTCCTCTGACTCAGTATATTCTATGATTCTGTGATAAATCAGATCTTTTAGATCAGTTTTTCCTTCTTCCAAAACTGGCACTGAACTCCAAAAGCCACCACTCTGCCAGAGGTGTCTTTGTCATCAGTAGTCCCAATTTTCTTTAAATTATAAAAGAAACAATAAAATAACATAAATGGAGAACAATGAAGAGATCAGTGTGTGGAAGCCCTGGGAAGAAAGGCATAAGAAGGGCTACAAGAATAGCACATATTGATGGCAGCTGGATTAACAGATCATTAACATCCCAGCATGTTGACATAGATCCTCTGGATATCCAGGCTGGGGGAAAAAAAATACAGTTTAAAACCAGGTAAGCCCTAAAACAAGGGACAGAGTACACCTAAGACTTAAGAAAAGAAAAAAAAAAAGATCTCTGGAGATGATGGTGTTAAGATAAAGAACAAGACTGAGCTCTAAGATACTTAGATGAGGAGACAAAGGAGGATGGGTTCTAAGGGTACTCAGAGGTGGGAAAAGATAGAGGCACAAAAGGCAACAGTTACTGCCAACTCCTGCAGGATGCAAAAGTGCATCTAAAATGAGCATGTGGTGGCCAAACTAAGAGAAACACAGAAGACATAACGAGAACTCCAGAGCCCATTAATTGAATCTTCTGTGTGATTGCAAGAAAACTGAATAGCATTAACAAATGCCTACTGGTGCCTATGAATATGTGATTATGAACACAGTTAGTCTGAGCGAGTGAAATCAGTGTGGTTTGAAATAAAACAACCTTTCCCTTCTATAGTGTCTCACATTGCCCTCTGTTACTTCAATATTGCAACAATAATCACTAAAAAATGAAGTATCAGAAGGCAGTATAAAGACTTCTTATGATGTCCTCATGTATGGAAAACTCTTTGTTCAAACCCATCTCAAGTCATTCTGCAGCTTGGGCAGTCATCCGCTTGGTAATAAGTCTCTTTCAGAGCTCTTTCCATTTTGTCTCATGATCCTTTTAGCCAGACACTGGGAGGAAAACCAGGACGGGTGTACAAGAAAAAGAGCAAGACTCCAGTGCTGCAGGCATGAGGTGACAGTTTTGGATTCATCATTCCCCCTCATTTGCTCAGACAAAGCTGCTTGGGGTCTCCTCAGCTGAAATTATCTGCTGTTTTTTGTCTACCAGCATGATAAAGTATGTCATTTTAAGACTCAATACAGGTGTCAAAAATCCCGCAAGAATACACATACGACTTACAGCATGTATGAGTCATAGAAGCTGCATTCTACTATTTTCCATAATAGAATCTCACTTTAAAGACTTTTGCCGACAAAGACACTTCCATCCTTCCTGTGCTTTAACTAATGTTTTTTTCCACTCTGTTCCAGTAATAGGATCTGCTTACAATACTTCCTGGCACCAGCTGGATTGTATTATTTGGGATTTCTTTTCCCTTCTTTTCCCACCTACAGCCATGGCTTCACTGGAAAATGTTACTGAACACTTATCAAGAAAATACACTGCATGAGTCACATACTGGGTTACACAAGCAGTTAGAACCCTGCTGGCTGGCTAAGCCTAATATTAGTGACAATGTTGTTCAATACCATACATTTTCCTACAGCAGACGTTGGATGAGAATCTCTGCTGTGCTTATACCAAACATCTGTACATGTCTGTAGAACACAGCTTCTCCCGTGTTACTTGGCCAAGCATGTCTGTCACTTCAGCTCTTTGAGGCAGGTGCCTGTCTTTACTGATGGCCATTTCACTAGTGGACTGGAAGAGGAACCATGAATCTGCTGGAGGATCCAGTAAATAAAATAGCAATACTACACAATAAATAAGACATACTCACCAGCTCTTACAAAGGCCCTTGACTGTTTTGAGACCTGAATGTATACCTGAAATGAACCTCATTAGGATTAAGATCCTGTTTGAGCCAAGTGCTGTACAAGCCCCAGGAGGGAGAGATGTGTGGTTATGTGCCTGTCCTCACCCCTGCATAGGAGAAGAAGCCTGTCTGGCAGGAGCACCTCCCTCAGCCAGGAGCCCTCATCACTGCCTAGCCTTCCCAAGCCTGGGACTTGGTGATGACAGATGATACACGGGTGTCCCAAGTTCACTCTCTTTTTCAGTCCCTGGAGCTCTTCTGCATTATCTGATCTCTCTGGGCTATCTGTGCTATCACTCTAATGATGATCTGTTGCTGACCCCTATCCACTATTGCAGGCATTGGATTGCTAAACATAAATCTCTGTCCTTACCTTGTCTGGGGAGATATTGAGTAAGTAAGAACATAAGAAAATAATTTATCACACTGGGTTTGCACTTCGAGAGCAGGACACCATTAGTAAAACAGCAGCAGGAGTGCTCTGAGGAGCTCTGTACTGCCACTGAAGAGAGATCTGCAAGGATGGCACGGCAGCTGAGAGCTTGGCTATAGTTCCTTCTCTCCTGCCTGACAGGAGCAAGCACCTGAAATCTCAGATCAGTTTTCTGCCTCCTCCATGCAACACTTAGCACTGAGGCACAAAGTTTACCTTAAGCTGCTCCTGAGAAAAAAGTTCCTGATGTCTTGCTGCTGAAGCTGTTTCCTGACTATCCCTGCCTGCCTGGTGGCTGTCCTTCATTCTG
The DNA here is from genome assembly GCA_013397175.1 of Platysteira castanea. Taxonomy (NCBI): domain Eukaryota; kingdom Metazoa; phylum Chordata; class Aves; order Passeriformes; genus Platysteira; species Platysteira castanea. Next base: position 133,504 of record VYXC01002885.1, read on the forward strand.
CCAAATTGTGTGAGCTCCCTGAGAAGTTACTGGGCCCCAAGAAGTGTTTCTTCCGCACTTCTGCAACTGTTCCCGTGGTAATGTGAAACCCCCCCACCCAAGCTGACCTCCAACAGTTGCAGTGGAGAAAAGGAGATGAGGGAAAAGGGCACAGGGACTTTCTTGACAGCCATCACATTGGCATGACTGCCATGAGCTAACTCTTACATATGTGTCCAAATTGCACTGGATTTCCGCGGGCTTTTGTCTTGTGATTGTCTTAGGAAATTAGGTTGCTAAATAGGAATGAAGTAACAATGTATACTTGAGGGCCTGAACAGGTAGCAGAAGACATGTATTCCAGTTAAATAGCTGAATTCCAGCTGCATCTAAATCATTGTATCAAGGTCTCCCAGATATGGAGGGACAGAAGCTGTAAGCAAAACACTGAGGGCTGCAAGCAGCAACAGGACCATTCCTCAGGCTAGGGAAAACTGCATGGATGGATGGAAGGAAGAACAGCCCCAGCAGCGCCTTGTGTTTACAGCAAATATAAAACTAGGTGAACATCCAGATCAGTAGTTCTGAGCAAGGCAAGAATGCTAATTCCAGCCACAGGGACCAGCTCATCCACCCAGCCTCCAGACCGGACGTGCCCATGACCTGTCATATGAGGGGGCCTGCCTCACCTGCCACACTGCAAGTCCCCTGCACCCCCCCGTCATTCCTCACTCAAGTACCCCAGCTTCTCTCACAATAGCTGCATGGCTGTGTGTACCCTCAGCATGCATTTCTTCTACCTAATCTGCCTTGCTGTCCAGAAACCGAATCAAAAGGCAGAGGGACACCTGGGGTGTACCTCCAGCCCTTTCCTTTGTGTAGGGTTGCTGATGTTCATGTGAAGTTGACTCTATGACTTGTGCTGGCTCCAGGACTGGGCTTCCAATGCTGCAGGAAGCACAGCATAACACAGGAACAGCAGCCCTGGGCAGGAGAGAGGTCAGGCTCCTCACTCTGCACCTGCCCACCGTGCTTCGGCCACAGGGTTGAACAACAGCAGCTATTAAACAGTCCACAGCCAGCCTCAGCTCCTCCCATGCCACTCTACTTCCTCTCCTCTCTCTGTTTGCTCCACTTGGCCAGTGGGACACACTACTGCACCAGCCCCATCCTGTGCTCCGGGCTGCCTGTCCCCTTCACAGTGGATATGGCACTGCCTCCTCCCACCTGCTCCAGGCCCTGTTTGGCCCTGGAGAAGAGTCTGTAGGAGGGTGCCACAGACAGGGAAGTTTCACACAGAGGGGCCCCAGCTGCCGGGGAAAGGAGCAGGGGGGACATGCACAGCCAAGCCCAAGTGACAGAACAAAGCAGTTGCCAACAGCAGCTGCATAACCAACGGAGAAGCAAACGGAGGTTTCTATACCCTGGCTCCAATCTCAGGACCCCAGTGTCTCCATTCTCCCTCTGGGAGCATTTTAGGGCAGATAACTCTGCCTTTCTTCCCGGTCTCCTCCTCCTTGTTCTTAGTGGGAGCTTTTGCTGCTTTTGTCAGTGATCTGGGGAATGGGTTCCCTGGGATTTCTCTAAGTGGGTGGTGGAACTTGGGGAGAAGCAGAGGAGGATAGTGCTTGTCCAGAAACAGAGTCCCCTCCCACACATGTTGCCCATCTGTCACAGAGAAGTTCACAGAGACAGATTTATTATATTAAACATAAATCAAGCAGCGCCAAGCCTTTGGCTGATTGTCACAGCCAGAAATAGAAGCCAGCTACTTCAGGAGCTTAGGGTTTGCATGCTTGGAGGATTCCCAGCGTAAGGACAGACATTCAGGTAATCCCAGCCTAAACTGAAGTAAACAACCCTATATGAATTTTCAAGAAGATGGCACTGAAGTGAGTCGGAGAACATCGGTACCATTCAAGGCAGTGGGCAAGGAGCAAGGAGCGGCTCCCAAGCAGCCCCACCTGGGGTGCTTGAGGGCCCCAGCAAGGGTGTGAGGGCATGTTATGACAGTATTACAGTACCCCTGGCAAAAAAAACCCCAATGATGAAGTTTTGGGACTTTCCCCCTCTGCCCAACACATAGTCCCACAAAACCAGTAGCACCATAATACCTTAGAGACCACTGCCCTGCTGTCAGGCGCGTCTGATCATTTGAAAGTGGGGACAGGACAAGCAGACACACAGCCCACCTCATTTCTGTAGGAACAGCCGAAGAAAGAATCCCACCCTATTTTGTAAAGTGCTGGTAAAGCAGTTTGTTAAGTTCGCAATGTCCCGGATGGAGTTATCTTTACTGTTAAAAGAAGAAGGGTTTTATTATCCTAGACCACAAAGCCAGACTTGCCAAGAAGGGCTCCACTGAAATATCAGTCTCAGGACTCAGAGACCAAACAGAAACCTTCGAACAGGGCCCCCAGGCAAAGTGCTAATCCATTTGCTTGTGTTGCTTCAGTCTTTCTTCATTACCATTCTGACAGAGGGTGGCTGGTGGGTTCTCTCTGTTCTCCTTTTGCATAGGATGTTTGTTCTTTTTAAAAGAGACTGCCTGGGGCACATACAATAAAGCAGGTACTTTTCCCTGGGAGCAGAACTGTTGTGCTTGAGGCAGAGCTGCCTCCAGAGCATGGGTATGGGCAAAAAGAGAAATAAAATCATTCTGGGGGCAGAGGACCCATCACTCACACAGAGACAGGGAGCCAGCAGGGAGGAGGAGGGTGCAATTAGAGCCAGCCCTATCCTGGAGACTGAGAGGGGACATGTGGAGTACCTTGTACTCTCAAGTCTCCCTGCTGCTTGCAGATAGCAGGGCAGAAGGAAGAGACCCTGGCTTGGGATACTGAGAACAACCTTAACAGGGTGATTCCTAGGTCACCCTCCTTCTGCCTGCTCCTCTGTGGGAGCAGTGCATCTTTCCAGAGTGGTTTGTGTCTCTGTGGTGGTGAGTGATCCAGTCACAGCCGAGACACCAAAGATGTGCTGTTTCCATGCTAGAGACCTGCAAGATGGAAGCACTTGAAAGACCCATTAACCTTGGCAGCATCCAGACCCCTGGATGACAGAACAAGTCTGTGAAAAGAAGACTGATGAACATCTAAAGACAGTTGATCATTTGATATAAGCTTTAGTACCCCAGTTATAGCATGAGAAACTGCCTTTCACTTTGACAATACCTTCCTTTCTGCTGCTGTCTTGCCACGACTGTAATGTACCAAGCAGGGGCTCATTCACATTTTCTTCTCACCTGCGATTTATACTTCTTGATTATGCAAATATACCTTCTTAATATCTTTGTAATAAAATATTTAAAATAATTTATAAATATTTTAAATAATATTTAAATTTTCTCAAGTTATTATATTATATATTATTATATTATTTATATTATTATTATATATGAATATTCTATTATAACATTAAAATATTTACCACACAAATATATCTCCTTAATATCTGCTTAACATAATATTTTCTCTACTGCTAGAATCTCAGCAGAGCGAAAAACCTGAAAATGTTGCTACAAGAAGGGGTCTGAAACCAGGATGCCCAGGGATCCAAGAAAGCACAGCAACTGCTTGGAGAAAGCCATGTAGAAAGGAAGCACATTCACCATCAGACCCCAAAAGAATGAAGCAGTTTGTCCAGGAGGAAAGGTCTCACTGGCAAGGAGTGAGAGATGGAGGGAAATCAACAATCCAGATCTGTTCAGCTTCAGCTGTGCCAAACAAGCAACCAACCACACAGCCTTTTACTCATAGTGAAAGACTCCATTTCAACTTAAGGAAATAGCCATTGGGAGTCACAGGGAGAGGGAAGGTGAAGAGAAAGTGTGGCCATATGGCTTACATTCAGGAGATCTGGATGCAGAAGATCTGGGCTCTGTCTCTAGCTCTGCCTACAGGCTTCATCAACAGTCTGGGGTAAGTTACTGTCTGTCTCCTCTGTTTCTCAGCCAAAGAACAGAAAAAATTGGCCAAGGAAAATAAAGTCTTGATTGCAATGGGAAGTCATGATACATCCAGGAGCAACACCCACACTGAATTCCAAAATGCCAAAGAATACTCTGAGCACAAAAGATTTATATTGAAAATATCACATCTGTATTTTAAAACACAATATTTCAGGCATACGGCCCTTTATAATTTAGTGGAGAAGAAAACAGAGGAACTCTTTTTCTTGAGGTGATTATTCTATTCCTTACAGTGATTAACGGCAACAGAACAAAAAAAGCAGGAAAACTGCATGTTCCCATCCTGCTCTTCTGGCAGCTGATTAGAACACCCAAGGACTTGACATTTGTCTGCAGTTGCCCTGGTAGATAAAGGAACCAGAACTGGACTGCACCCATGCTAAGTCTTCTGGCCCCTATGGAAGTAATGTGCTGTATTAGGCCAGACTGAGAAATTTACAGATAGCAATACACCAGTGCCTCATCTACGAGATAAAAGGCAAGATACAATGCTGATGATGTAGACATAAAAAACACATGACATGAGTGGCATAGAATCACACTAAGTCCCTAACAAGATGATGAAATGCAGGCTCTGGCCTAGGAAGAGAGGAAGGTGGGAGACATGGAGAATATATGATACTCATAACACAGGGATAGGGAGAAACCTGGAGTGCTCACACAGCCCGTCTATTTAGACTGGAAACTGGATGAGGCTGGCATTTCAACCTGTCTGTGGACAGGATGGGGGGGTTCTCCAGGGGCTGCTGTGACCCACGGAGGACTCAATGCCTCGAGCCCTGGTGAGTGTGTGGGTAGGAGGACACAGCGCTGTTTGCAGCTGTGATACAGAGGGCAGCTCCACACAGCTGCCGTATGTGGAGGCCTGGCGCAGGCAGGGACGCAGTTATCCAAGGGCCTTTCCTCTAATCCGGAGAAAAGTGCTGCTTTACAGATCATGCAACTAGCCTGCCTGCCTGCCTGGATTTGCAGATACTTTAGCAGAGAAGGGAGAAATTCAGATGAGAGAACAAGTACTCTCTTATTCAATGTGCATCTTGTGGTTTTGCAGGTTTGTCCACTGAAAATGTTTCTCTGAAGTTTCCTTAGTGACTAAGCCAAAATGGGTCAAAGAGGTATTTGATTCATAGCCTTAGAAAAAACACTTCTGTGTTTTCTTCTCCACCATTATCAGTTCTCCGTGGTATCCACCCAGCACCATCCCTCACTTACCTTTACCTGTTGCTGGCCACATCACTCCTTGGGCAAGTCCTCGCCTCCTCTCAAAACAGACTTTGGTTCTTCCTTGCCCCCCTCTTTCACAGTCCTGCAAACCACTGTCCCAGTTGTGTCCTCCAGACAATATTTCTTCCTTCTATGTCAACTGTCCCCACCTCTTTGCCAGCCCGTGGGCTGCCATTTGTGGTACTGAGAGGAAGCCACCCTGTGTGAGGTGACTAAGAGTGACTAAGTCCTGTGATCCATCCACCAGCAAGAGAGAGTTTGTTTCTAATATTTCTGTCCAGATTTACTCGTTCAGTTTCCCTCCAGATGAACTTCCCTTGTCCCCTCAGCATGAGAGAGACATGGAGTTCCTGGAGTGAGTCCAGCAGAGGACAACAAAGATGATGAGGGGACTGGAACACCTCACTTATGAGGAAAGGCCGAGGGACCTGGGTCTGTTCAACCTTGAGCAGAGATGACTGAAGGAGGACCTCATCAATGTCTGTAAGTATCTGAAGGGGGTGTCCCAAGAGGATGGAGCCAGGCTCTTCTCAGTGGTGCCAGCAACAGGACAAGAGGCAATGGGCAGAAACTGATGCACAGGAAATTTTATCTGAATACGAGCTGCAGGTGACTGAGCACTGGAACAGATTGCCCAGAGTGATTGTAGAGCCTCCCTCACTGGAGATACTCAAGAACCATCTGGACACAATCCTGTTCCATGTGCTCTGGGATGACCCTGCTTGAGCAGGACCCTGCTTGAGCAGGAGCTTGGACCAGATGACTCGCTGTGGTCCCTTCCAGCAGACCCATTCTGTGATTCTGTGAACAGAGGTGTCAGACAGCCGTGCCCTTCCTCCATTTATGATAAGGAGAACAATGGTTCCTACCAAATGTTGCTCTGAATCATCACTATCTCCTCCCCGTTCTGGGAATTCAGGCCCAGCTCAGTGCTGGACTTGTATGCATGAGATGGGATCTGACTTAGGCACCATAAAGTTCATCCTGTGACAGCTGTTCTGGGAGATTTTAAAAATTTTTATTAGAAGAAAGGAAGAAGTTTCAGTCCTGCCTTGCTGTGCTGGTGGTTGACTTCTGCATGCACAAGGCACCAGGGCTGCATGGCCTGGGAGATGTCTCTTCCCTTCATGCTGGCAGTCAGGGGCCTCTCAGCACCTCCCAGCCACTTCCAAGAGCAGGAGCAATGCTGACAAGGCAGACTCACATGCAGAAACCGGGCTCTTCTCTTCTTCTTCAGGGTAGGTGCAAAGGTTGTTCAGTCCTTCTGCAGTCAGACTCACTGCAGCTCAGCAGCCCCTCACAGCCAGATCCATAACTCTGTGTGCAGTGGGACTGAAGTGACAAAGCTGAGGCACAGATTTTCACATGCTAAGTCTTGGTTCAACCTGCAGCAGATGGGGGCTAGTTCACCTTTAAGCAACACTTTGTTGTTTAATGTCACACACAGCGGTTCAGGGGAATGAAATAAAATAATGTTAGTCCTCTTGCTGAACCTCTAGGTCTCAGGAACATTCTGCCTTTGGAGATGTTCAAATCTTTTCTCACCAAACATGGATATGAAATTCCATCTCCCATAACATAACCCAGTTCCCTGTTCCCTGGGGTAAAGACAGCAGCTCTGACATGCCTCTGCAACCTCACTTTCCTGTTAGGCAAACTAAGCTTTCATCTTAGATGTTCTGAATGTCCTTTGAGTTCAGATGCTGCTGCAGAGCAGGGGTTCTCATAGCACAGTATGTCCACAACGCTGAGCTGAAAGGGAATCCCTTCATCCTGCCCTCTGTCAATTTGCATCTAGCACTTCCTACCTTTGAAAACCAAACCAGCCTCCCCAGACAGCTCAGAACATCTGGGCCACGTACATCACAAGTTCACGTCACAGATGCCACAACGGGGCACAAAACCCAAGAATAAAACGAACAAGAAACTGACCCATGCACACGATTCTGCCTCTGGTTTCTACTTCAAATGCCCTATGGCAGTGGCTAAGCCCACCAAAGCTGCATTGCAGAAGCCTTTGAGCACAGGGATTAGGGCAGACCCCCTGACTCCACCTCCACCAGATCCGTGCACAGGGCATCCTGTGTGCAGTACCCCAGCACTGTCTGTGCTCTGTAAGTCCTGCAAAGTACTGCAGAACAGCTGGAGGAGGAGGAGGCCTTTCCTGTGGCTTGTTTGTGGCTCCCAAATTTGTTGGTTAGATGCAGAGCTCTGTAAGGTGCAGAGGGAATTAAACTCCCCAGTGTACATAAGGAAGCTCCTGAAAAGTTATACCTATAATTAGCTGTGTACACGGTCACTGGGGACACTGCTTTTACTCCCAGGCTTGTCTGCAGAACCAGAGCTTCATTCATGTCCTATTTTGTTTCCCTGCAGCACTGAGGAAGAGTCACGTCGCTGTGTCCAATTTCTGCAGCTTGACACAAGAAAAGAGAGAGACTTCAGACACTTGTGCAGCAGGTCAGTGCCCCCACACTGTTTGGTCTGGACCACAGATGTGCATGACACTGGAAACACCTGCAATGCAAAGACTACTCACAGGTGTCTCCCCAGAAGACCTTCGCTCTGTACCATACTGCAGAGAAAGGGATAAACCCTTCCTAGGGAGGAGTAAGCTACAGCCATAAAAAGGGGCAGTTTTCCAACTGAGGGAAAGTGAGCAGGGCTCTTGGCAGGAGATACAGCCCTGCACATTCTAGGACTGGCATAAAACCAGGAGTTCAAAACCACACACACCACTGGAAGGCAGGTGTGCGTTTGCTCTTCCTCGGTTCTGGGCCAGTGTGAGGTGAGCCATCTCTGATCCTCAAAGCTGTAGTGTGACAGGGTCTAGGATGGGACCCTCTGGCTCCCCAGTACTTCAGAGGGGCTGACCCTTGTGCTCACACCTTCACACAGATCAACACCAAAGTTGCTTCATTCACAGTCTTCCAGTCCAGTGCTACAATCTCTGCCCATACCCAGGGCAAAAGCAGCAAGGTATTCTGACACCTTAGACCCTTCTCTCTCTGAGGCTCAGCCTTCAGCTCTTACCATCTATCCTGTACTTCTATAGTCCTTTTTCAATGCACAAAAGCCACAAGAGCATCCAGCAGAAGTCAGGCACTTATTTTTATATTTCACCTCTGTACACACCCTCATTCTAGAGATCATCTGGTGCAGACAGCTCTTTTCCCTGGCCCCATGGATGGTGAGAGTATGCCTTGCTCTGATCAACAACAGCATCTCCTGGGTAAGCTTACTGACTACAATATCTTAGGCTCATTCATTTTTGCTGCACCATCCCAGACCTGCTTACCTCGTGCTGTTCTGATCCCAAAGCTTCACAAATATTTCCTATCCTGGTGGAAATATCTATTGATGATGGGTCCATTTCCATAGGGAATGATTCTTAGCAACCAACCTGACTGGTTAGGCATTGTACTAGTTAAACTCAGAGAAAGGAGATTTTTTTGAGCTTACTCATTTATAAATACAGAGGATTCATCCTTAAATGAAAGAAAGGGGGAAAATAACATATTTGCTTAAAAATTCAGGCTATTCATTTACAGCTTTATTTAGTAAAATAAACGGAAAATTTCATGTGACATCAAGCAACAAATCTGTTTGTAGTGTCCAGAAAGGCTGACAGTGGATCCCAGCATGGCACCAAAAACCAAAAGAATGAGGGAAACAGATTCCTGGGAACTACTAGCTTTACCTCTACTATTGCCATTTCACTATGCCACCCTTTGCTCCAATAGAGCGGCACAGAAGGAAATACTGTAGGGCAATACCAGTGGTTCTGGAGTACTGAAAAAAGAGATTTGGAGCCAACAAATGAGAAGAGATAAGAGAGAAGAGATTCCTGGAGGGGATAGAAGGCATATATGTACATAGAATGATGATGGGAATCCATGACTGACTTGGCTCAGGAATTGCTGAGCTGTAGGGTAGGGTGAACTCTTCATACACCAGAAACAGACAACTCTGGCTACAGTCATCCTCTTGGCTGAGAAAGAATCAGAGTTCTTCGTTGAGGGGCTTCTCCTCAGATATGTCTTCTTTCTAAAACACATTAGAGGCATGAAATCAGTTTTGACATTACTTGGTTTCTCAGCATAAAGATAAAGAACACAAAATAACACAACTGCCTCCCTCTGCCATGTCACTGCCCTATCTCATTTCCATCGCACAACACAAAGCCCCTCTGCTACAGGAGGATGAATTTTGACAGAGAGAGAACTCTTAACATTGAATGAACATGGAGATTTAATTGTCCCTCTCCCAGAAGACACCTCTGGTAGAGTCCTAAGGCCCCATCTGTACTCTCTGTTTTATAGTCTTCCCATTAGATTTAATTCCTATCCATGCCACTATCTCTCTGACCTGCTCTCATACCCTGCCATCCATCACCTCCATTCTCAGCATCCAAAAGCACTCTTCACTTTGCCTCCCTAGCTGCTGTTCCCAAAAGATATCTGCTTCACAGAGACCTTCATACAGCTGCAGAAACCCGTGAATTCTTCTTGCTGTAGACTAGAAGGCAGAGGTCAATGAAGAAAGAGGCTCTGCAAAGACATCCATCTCTGCTCTGCCCTAAATCCAATGCTTTTCTGATATTCAGGTGCAAATGTGCATGAAAGAGGAAGTGACAGGGATGGGGAGGAGTTCAAGGAACTTAAGTCACCTTCTTCAAGAGCCTGGTAAACAACAGCATTAGGACCCCCTTTACCTTTTGCATTCTTTGAAGGAAACGATTACAGAAGTCCTGTACACGCTCAACGGAGATTTCATCCGGGATCAACACGTCGTGTTCATCATCTGGTGTGTGGAAAATAGCCAGAGCTGGCAGCTGGGACTTCTTCAGCTGGAAGTATGACACTACTCGTTCATTGCTCTTCAAATTGCTGTCTAACAGGATAAAGAGAATCTGCGGTGGAAATAGGAAAGGAGCTGTAAGAAAAACACAAGCTGAGAGAGAGAACAGATCCCCAAATAGTGATCATATGAAGATGAACAGGGGATCACGTGAAGATTAACAGTGATATTTTTATAAAGAGTTTGAGAAAACCATCCGTACTCTGTTAGGACAACATTTTCCATGGCCACTATCTAGCAGCTCCATGAAGTGCATTTGTCTGTATTTTATCAGCTCCAGACTGACACTACCAAACAAAATGTCTTCTTTCCCCTTCTTTAAAAATATATCTAGAGTATGACAGGAAGGCAGTCTCCACTTCTATCCCTTTAGTAGATGAGGAAACAAGATTTTTTTAGCTTAACAGCAAATGTCAAAGAAGCTGAATCCTTTACTTGCATGTTATTTGGATAAGATGCTCACATCTGTGCGAGACCCAGAGCAAAAAGGGGTTTTGATGTGGGAAGAATCAAACTCATTTACAAGAATGTGGGAATGAAGTACAGGGCATCAGGAGCCTACAAGGATAAGAACACGAGAGTACCAAAACCAAAGGACAAATTTAAGTGAGCTGCAGTGAGCACAAATGAAGATGCAATGATCTGGGAGACAGAAGTTGTTGGCAAGACACCAGTGTCCACACAGCCCAGCTCAGTGGAATGTTGTTAAGACCTGGGGAGAGACGCTCAACAATGAATAAAAGTAGATGAGAATGACCTTCAGTTTTACTGTGTTCCTAAAAACTCTTGGAGAGCAAGATCAAACCTAGGATTAGGATTCTGCTGGGATGATCAGAAGACAAACTTTGGCAACAAACTCTATGATTTCACTTTTGAGAGCTAAGTTTTAACATAGATCTTGCAGATGCAGTAGGAATAGGTAAAAATATAAAATTCTGGAATCTGAAAGATTATCAATAAAATATACAGCTATTCCTAAATTTTTTTAATTTATACATTGATATTAAATACAGACATCATGTATAAAATTTATAAAAGAAAATAAATACAGCACTTAAATAATTTAATCAGTGTCCTGACTAAACAGAATCCCTCAGCAGATGAGACCCAAGTCAGTGAAGTAAACATCCAGCAAGCATGTGTCATTTTATCTTCTTTTTACCCTGTGTAATCTACTAGGCCCAGCGTATTCAGTGCACCTATGGACAAGGCTATGGCTTCATTTACACAAGAAAATAAGAGTTTAAAAAAAAAGAAGCAATGTAATGTGAAGATTATGTGCCCAGTTCCCAGGCTGTGACTCATGTTTTTCTTTCTTTTCAATGAAGAACACTCAAGTTAGTTCCAAACTTGTTTTCTTCTCTAAAAATAAACTTCCTCAATCCTAAATTCTTTACTTATTAAATTTGTGTTCTATAAAAAAGTAAATATATCTGGAAACTTTCCTAGGCAACAGCCTATGGGAAGAAGGGATAGCTAGGCTGCCAAAAGGTTTAACTTCAGTTATATAGTGAAATACAGAAACAGGAACAACATTTTCACTGGATATGTGTTATTTGCCATTTGTAATTTCTCTTCCAAAAGTCAGCTGTGCCCCAAGAGCAAAAAGCTGGTCAGCAGACAGGTTGTGGGGTACTTCTCCCAGAGTGCTTAATTCATCTTTTTGAAGGATAAAACACCAAGCTAGAGTAGGTTCACAAAATTAGGGTTAACAGATGTAGGGACTTGATCTAAGAGGCTTCCAGATGGAACAGCAATATTTAATGTTTTAGGGCTCTCCTTCCAAATAGCAAGCTGGAAACAGAGGCCAGTGTTGGACGGAAGCACTTTCAGAGTGTTGGTACAGGAAATGGTACGGCATTTTCACCAGTTCATCTCTGTAAGGGATTCACTAGACAACAGTATTTTTTTAATCAAATGTTAAAGAAGTAGTCATTAAAATTTTAAAAAAAGTATTGTTAAGTTGTGTCACTTTCTATATAAAATCTCTGCCACCTTTAAAACAGATTAATAGCATTTTTAAATGGTGATATGAATATGTTAGCCAATATTCTTCATTTCCTCAAGTTTCCAGACTTCATTAAAACCCCCAAAACTGAAAAGCTGTATGTATTTTATCCATGAATACGAAGAATAAAGTAAGAATAAAATAGTACAAAAAGTAAAAAGGATGGGGTTTAGAACGCCAAATGCCTTCTTCCTTTCAGGAACAAACAGAAACACACAAACTGGCCCCTCAGCTAGAAAGGCTGAGATATCATCATCATTCAGAGTTACTGACTCGGATCTCCCTAATGACTCTCATTTGGCTCACAGAGTTACAGCATACCAAAGTACAGCAAAGTTTCCTTCTCCGCCTATATTCAAAAAAATACAGGAAAGCGAGCAATTGCATTTGGGCTCTGTAGCTCAAAAGAAGACACCATAATGCCTATCAGAATGATGCATTCCTGGGAGGTACTGTGACATGGGATGGATCCCCCTTCAGCAAAAGGGCACGCCATGCATCCCGTGCTGGTTGTGCTCCAGGAGTCCTGCCAAGGCCTGTGTGGCCTCAAGGTCACGCCTGTGGGGCAGAATGTAGGATGGGTTGGCCCAGAGGCCACACGCACTGGAAGCCTGATCTCCACAGCAGCTGCAAACCAAGAAGGTTTCTCAGTTGGCGTATTTCCATGATAGATGGAAACTGGCATTTTCTCATGATGAATTCATTTTGTTCTGAGATTCACAGTCAGCTCCAATCATAAAGAATGGACACAGTAACCATGGAAAATTTTATTGACTGTGGGGCAGGATTCACATTGCCTAACTTCTGAGTCCTGTCTCAGGCAGTCATCTATGTAACTACTACAATAAACAGTGACAGGCACTTTATTCCACTTGTTTCAGAAGGGAAGGAAGCATATGCCTGTCCTTGTCTTTCAGTGCTGAGAAGAGCCTAAAACCTTTACTCAGATGCCTTACCAAAGCTACAATTCACCAAAACAAATCCCACTTATAATGGCAACTCTCATGTCACTGCTAGAAATCAGTTAGTTCCACCCCAAACAGAAGGTTCACTTTCCATTTCATACTGTCTTGTACAATAGCTGGTTGGGGTTTTTTCATTCCGAAATTATTTCCATGAAATTTTTTCATTTTGTAGCAATCTTCTCGCCTGTGTTCGGAGATCTGCTGCTTCAGGCAGTGAAGGATATCCTGCCTGTATGAGGAACTCCTGACACAAAATCTCCCCTTCACACATGATATTATCTGTGCACTGTCACCTGCAATAACCTGCCTTTCAGAAAATTTTGTATACTGGTGTTGTCTTGGTGTTTTGAAAACTTGATTCCTAGCCCAGTGCTTTTAGAACATTGAGTTCTTGGTAGATTGTGAGATATGGAATGGTGTTATTGCCCAGAGAATTAAAGTTAATTGAAAATAGTACTGTAATGATAGAAACCAATTTGACATCGCTTAGCTTTTCCTCTAACAAAGACAAACAGAAAGGATGGTCAAGCCTTCTAACCAGCATTTCACTTTGAACTTCGGAGAGCTGCGGTCTTCATTGTTTTGTATAAGCCAAAAGACCAAACTCTGAAGTTTGAGTAATTTCTTACGTCACAGTACATCAAAGCAAAACAAAAACATTAGTCGTAAATAATAAAAAAAAAAAAAAAAGAGAGCTATAAAAACAACTTTATTGCAGATATCTGTTAAGTGACATAAAAAGTCAATATTTACAGGCTCCTCTGTTTATGTCTAAAAGAACCATCTCTAAATATTATCTCTCTCAGTTCTGGAGCCATCAGTGTCTGACAAGAAAAATAAAAAGTGTGCGAATGACTGTTTGCAAGAGAAAGGGCATTATCTTTTAATTTCCATTGAAGAATTCTTGAAGGACACCAAGAGTTTCTTAGAAAGCATTTCTAAATGGACCTACATATAAATTAAAAGGGAGTTTACAAACATGCCTACCCAAATAATTTAAACATTGGAAACCAATTATGTCAGATGCAAAAAACAGATGCTCTTGTTATTCCCAGCATCACCTTATTGAGACTTCTGCAAACACCCATGAGTTACACCAGCTGTAATTATCACGTTATACTCTGATACTGTGGAAAGAAAACTGAATATGACTATGCTAGTTTGGCTCAGCAATGCAAACCCTGACATTTCCTGTCCAGTGCCTTTCCTTTCCTTGCCTGGACTCTTGGCAGTACTTTCTCAAATAAGTACATATTTGATTGAAGATCCAAGAAGGCTGGTGGATTTGCTCTTGCAGCTGCAGTGCTCTGAACTCTGTTTACTGTTATCCACCCACAATTGTTTCTTAAAGTCTGCTAGAAAACAACCATATTTCTTCTTATTGTTGTCAGCCTATGCTGGCTCAGCATCATCTACTATTTGTATTTTTCTCTTCAACATCTTATAGTGCTCAGGTTCCACACTAGAATCTAGAAAAATCTAGAGTGCCTCCAGCCAGTCTCTTCTGCTCCAGGTGCAGTCCAGGCTGTTTGCAAGTAACAGTCCTCACCGTACTGCCTCATGGATCCTCCAGCTGAAAATCTCAGCTTGCCCTCAGGCAGAAGTGAAAATATCATAAACCAGAGATGAAAGGACCATAATCCTGAAACTGCCAGGTGATCACTTCCTCATGATCCATTAACAGTTGGACTCAATCATCTTAGAGATGTTTTCCAACTTAAATTATTTCACAGTTCTATGGTTTTCTTTACTCTTTGGGGTCAGTCAATCAGCAGCAGCAGTTCCTCTTCATCTCTCCATCCAAGCAACAAGTTTCTCCTTTCCCTCCCACTGGTGATGACAATGACAAGGACTGCTCTTCCATCAGTGTGCAGCAGAGATGTGTGACAGGATCAGTACCCCTTCTCCTGCTTGGGAACCCTTTCGAGGCTCTGTTTGTGTTTTGCACTGCCTTGTAGAAATGTTGCAACACACACCAAGCATCCCCACTCTGTTCCAGCACTCTGCAGTCACTGTAAAGCAGTGCTGGATGCAGTGGTACATGCTCACAGGGAGCCTGAACACCTCTCCACTGCACAGCAGTGATTCCTTGCTCAAACCTCTGACAGCACTAACCCCTCAGCACAAACAAGCCTTTCACCACTATCCCACAGGACAGGAATTATTCACTGGTAATGCTGAACAAAATTCAAGTCGAGAATCTTGCATTTATTCTCAGACAATCTGCAAGCCACTAAAAGGCAAAACCTAATCAATACTTATTTTGAAGCAACCCTCAGTTAACTTGGTAGTCCCAACAACACATAACTTCACATAGGAAAATTAACCAGCAGGGATTTTCATGGTATTGTGCAGTGGCTGCCACTGATACCCAAACTAATTCAGGTCTTTCTATATGACAGAGCAATGGAGACAAACCTAAGTGGGCATATCACTCTGCTTACTCCTTACTATCCAGACCTAAAAGTCAAAGAGAGGGATCCTAGCACTCTGGCTGCTTTCTAGGAGAGCAGTCCAAAACACAGTTTACTCCTTGGAGTGCCACTCCTTTGGGAAAAACAACTTATTAGACTCCAAGTCACTTCATCTCTGTGTCCTCAAGTACCACAGCAGTAAAGTGGAAATAATTAGTCAAATCTCCACATCTTTAATGTTTATATTTTACTCTGGCAAACTTGTAGACTGATTTAGTTGGGAACTTGCCTTCACAAATAAAAAAAAATAGATTTGGCCTGCTGAGAATTCATAAATTGTCTGAACTTCAGTACAACATTTTATCCAAAGTTTTGTGAAGTATTTCTAGGAAAATTATAGCCATTTCCACAGATCTAGGCAAGTCACATGAAAACTAGATGCAGCTGCATCAGCAAAGGACAGTGATGCTTAACAGCATTGTGTTAGAAGAGATAGCTGCTGGGTGGAGACCTGTACTAGACTGCTTCTCAGAGAAAACAGTGGTAATGGTGTCACTTTAACACACATCTCACAACAGATAAATGGAATTTTACAGATATATGAGTTTTCTTTTATAACTACATGTTCATCAAAGCAAAATGCTTTTGAAGAGACCTTTTGATTTTGATGCATATTTTCTGCCTAGGCTCTTGCCAGTGGATAGGAAAGACATAAAGGTCCAAAATAGTCCTGCCAGAGGCAAGTGTCAAGACTTTTGAGAGTGCATAGTTCTGAGGTGGTCCCTGAATTCGAAGCTGAGGGTGTACTTGATTTCTAGTCTGCCCCTTCAATATCAAAACAAGAAGCATGCAGATGTTCTAGTTATCAAATCACAACTCTTTCCAGCTCCACACTTCTCAGAGGAAGATCTCTTCATGCCTCTTAGCTTATCCTTCCCCACTTCTGTGATATTCTGCCCCCTTCTATCTGCTGTTCTCCCTCACCACAAATGCCTTCCTGTTGCTCCCAATCCTCCTTTTCTTGCCCATTCATTCCATTGTGATCCTTGGACACAAATTCCACTGTAATCCAGCTGCTGGCAGAGAAGCAGACATAGGATGATTTACTGTTTGGGGAGCTCTGTTCACAGAGGGATGGGATTCAAGCAAAATTTCTCTGAAACACCTCATCTGTCTCATCACCTTAGTGTGGAAAATCTAAGCAATCAATCTGCAGCTCCTTTAAAATAGCCATTTCCCCAGGACCCAACCAGAAGTCTAAGGGTTAAGAAGCACTGACATTATTTGCTATATGGTCACTTGTATGAGGCTCCTTGGAGTCCTGCAGGCTGTAGATACAAGTTCACCTCTCACACCAGTGGAACGCAGCTGTTGCCAGACTGAAGTGCAGCAGCTGTGCCTCATCTGCCAGTACAAGGGAACACAACTGGACTAAAAGCAACAAAGCACATTATATTTCACCCAGAGAGCAGAGGAGCAGGATACAAAGGATATTTTCCCCAGGAGGTGGCAAACTGGCAAAAGGTGAACAGAACCAACTCCTCCATTTAATTATCCAGATAATCCTCTTTTCCTGCTACTTAACCTTTGCTCTCATAATTCACAGAGGAGATTATGCACTCACCATTCATGGCAGAAATCACTCTTCTTTCTTCCTCCCTAACAGCCCCTCTTTCTCTCTGTTTGGGCTTACCTTCCCCTTGTAGAGTTCTGCCGCCGCCCGAAACTTGCGCATCCTCTCAGGGTGCTTTGGGGACATCTTGTCTGTGATCAGGAGGAGGTTAAACTCGAGTGAACTCTGCATCACACCTATTGCCGTCTGCCCAGCACAGAGAGAAACACACACAGGCAAGGTGATTAAAAACACTCAGTTTGCATTGGATGCAGTGTCAGAGGGACATAAGTCCACATGGCTCAGCTGTGGTTTCTTTGCAAATCAGCAGCACAAGCAGGATGGGTTTCTTTAAAGCAGGGGAGATGCAGTCTGGGTTCTTTGCAGAAGCACTTAACCTCCTGGCTTTGCTTATTCCCCAGACAAGAGTCTGAAGACCACAAAGGTCCATCACTGGCCTCAAGATAGTTAGTGACTAGGCAAGAGGAGTAGGATTAAGGCAGAATACAGCAAGCTGAAGACTAGAACAAAGATGTGAAGGGCAAGGCCGACAGACACTGAGTATAATGGTGTCCTAAACTGCTGAAGTCTAGCCTCTGCCTGAAATGTGAGCAAGAAAGTGGGAAGGATTTGTGGTGCCAAGGTTGGTTCTTGTCCTCATTATTTTTCTTTAGTGTTACACTGTGTGTAGGGTGGGAATGAGTCCAGGGTTTCAGCAACCCAGTGGCCTGCACACTCCTGGCTGCTGAGGGTTAAAATTGCCTCTGCAGTCCCACAGTGAGAGAAGACCCTGGGTAAAGGCTAACAGGGCACTACACACTGGCCCTTTGTGAGGAGACAGGGCTGGCACTGCCCAAGAAGCCACGGCACCATCTCCATAAACTCGCTGACCCATCATCTCACTTCTCCTTCTGCCTGCTTCCTGCAGGCCTGCAGCCTCTCCCTCAAGTTAAACAGGGATGGGGCCAGACCTACTGCCTCTCCCGTGCCACCAAAACCACAGGGGCACAGACTGTGCAGCTCCTCACCAGTGGGAGCAGAAAGTTTCCACATGCTCCAGGAGCAACAAGGAAGGGGTCAGGGAGAGCATGCTGGCAAGGGCAGTGCATGACAGAGCATCTAGCTTTTGGCAGGCGGGACTCTGCTGTTAGCTTAATGTTTACAGATATTTTGTATCCCTGCACTTTTCTGATGGTGTGCAGCTGAGGCAGGCGACAGTACGGGGGTTGCAAGCTAAGCTGGAGAACATTAGAGGACGTCAAGGGAGAGGACGAGGCTGAAGGTGAGGGTGAAGCCAGCCAGCACTAAGCCCCACGCCAAGGCTGGAGTGAGAGCAGACAGGGCTGGAGCAGCAGTTCCTCCAGCAGCTGCACACAAAGGTGTGCCTGTCCTCATAGCCTTGTGTAAGAGCAATCAGCAGAGCTCATCAGCATGGCTGGGTCACATCTGACTCTCCTGAAAAGCCCACAGGGTAAACATTGCCTAAAAATTCCTACAGTATGTGGGAGAAACAGTAAGGGCCCCAGGATGGGGAGAGAAACTCTTGGCAGCACTTGGTGAGAGCCATGTGACCCCATTATCTGCTGACCTGCAGCATTTTTGGATGCAAACAGCATATGCACTGGGAATAAATATTTATGAAAAACCAAGCTACCTTGGGGAAGCTGGGAGGGCTTTGGGCCAGGGACTGCAGGAGGCACTGTTAATTGCAGCACCTTAAAAGTGCTCCAGAGGGTCTGGAAAAAAACTGCAACAACATCTGTACTGACAGTCAGGGTGGAGGGGACCAGCTAACAGCTGAGGAATTCTCAGTCAGGGAGACAGCCTGGGTGCCAAACAGGACGCCATGCAGTTAGCACCCAAAGCATCAGCAGAAATGCATAAAGAAAGAGACATGGTCCCATGCATAGCAAAAGGATAAAATAGAGGCTCCAACGGTTCAGAAGGTCTGGGAAGTTACAAAGATAAGAAGAACATCCCTGCTGATGTGACTTGGATGTTCTTAAAGGGTTGGTAGGCCAGTGGGGCAGGATATAGCAGTCTCCAGAAATATTCTGTGATCTCAAAATGTATTTTTCTCTTTTGAAGATGAAAAACAAATCCTTTTTTTGTTGTTGTTGTTACCAAAAAAAAAGCCCTCCTACCATATTTCATTGTGGAAAAAAAGATGTTAAATTTCAAAACAAAATACTCTCCTACTGGTGGGCTGTGACTGAACTGACTGAATGCATCAGTTCTCTTAGATGATCCTTGGGTTTATTTTGAAAAGGTATAGCTCTGAAACAGGTTGAACCATTCTTCTCTAAGCTGAGCCTGGTCAGCACTGCTATAGCTATCCAGAAGGCCACAAAATACCCCATCAGCAATGATATAGTCTCAGCCTTGCAACAACTGGGGCTTCTAAGACCTACTGACTTCACAGCACTGAGCCCAGGCAACTGCTGAGATTTCAGAGGAACCTAAATCCTTGGTCAACCTCCACAGCTGGGAGGAGCATTGGGACCCTGTCATTGTGAGTCAGATGGGTGAGCCAGTGAAGATGGCCAACATGGAAGCATTCTAAGCCTGATTTTGGTTGGTTGGTTGGTTGGTTGGTTGGTTGGTTGGTTGGTTGGTTGTTTTTGTGCTGGTTGTTGCTGTTGTTGAACTGATGAATTCTGGAGGAATGGACGGAAGGGATGGGAAAGATTTTGCTTGGGAAGTTCCCAAGCTGCTCTTGAATACTCATTCAAATTTCTGGGCTCACATCAAGCCCTATGTCTTGATGATACAGAAAAGCCTGCCATCTGAGAGCAGGCCATCTGAGCTTCCATGTTTCTCAAGGCTTGTCAAGGAGAAGGCATTCTGGCTGAGCTGGCTCTGCAGGCATGGCATAACACGGCAAAT
Source organism: Platysteira castanea (assembly GCA_013397175.1). Taxonomy (NCBI): domain Eukaryota; kingdom Metazoa; phylum Chordata; class Aves; order Passeriformes; genus Platysteira; species Platysteira castanea. Next base: position 153,422 of record VYXC01002885.1, read on the forward strand.
GTCCATGGGAGGAAGCAGCACTGCGTGCAGGAGTAGTAAGAAATGGAGTTCTCTGCCCCTCAACACCCCAAATTTACTGGAAAGCTAAAGAAACTGTGATGACCCCCTTCCTCTCCCAGCACACTCATGCCCCAGCAAACCTGCTTCCAGTCCACATGTGGAGTAGCAGTGAGGAGCTGTGTGGCTCCCTCAGTCCCATCTACACCATTGCCCCAACCCCCACACACATCTGGGTACGCAAACTGGGGCTAGAGGACACCGTGAGGAGATGGCCAAGCGCCAGGGTGAGGACTGCAGGGAGCTGGTAATTACCACAGGGTCGTACTCTGTCACCAGGCGGAGCTCATTCATCCGAACGAAACGAGTCAGCTTCTTGGCATCAACATCTCTGTTGTTCATATCCAGATCCCTCCGGTCATTGTCTACCTGAAGACATGCAAAGACACCTACAGTCACAGCTGTCCTCTCATCTCAGCACCTCCTCCAGAGGCACTGATTGCACTTGCTCACAGAGACACCCACTCCTGGGACACCACCATCCTCTCTCCCCCACTACATAATCCCCACCTCTTCCCATCTCTACTTCTGGAGGCCTAGAACCTACAGGGGCCAGCCTGCACTTTGAGATAAAGATCTCCCAGCCTTCTCCAGCCTCCCAAGGACAAGGAAAACTCATGGTATAACAGAAATCTCTTAGGACTCCAGACATGTCTACATTATCAGCTCTTGATGCACTGGAGACAGGGAGAATTAGCTGACAAACTATTCTAGGCATTCTGCAGAGAGGTCATTAAATAGTCTAGCTCCTCACATCAATATTGGCTTTACATCCCTTTTAAAAATCTTCATCTGCTTATTCTGTTTCTTCTACAAGTAATAAACATTGGCATCGCCCGGTATGGAATTCCTGGAAACATTGTGCAAGCAGGAAATGTCTCCAATAAAAAGAGGATTTTTCTTCCAGTACAGCAGGGGAAAAAAAGAAAGAAAAAATGAAAAAAAAAAATAAGCCCAGCATATTTCAGCTTTAGAGGAAGATCCATCCTGCCACATATCTCCCCACACTTCATCCCCTCAAAATGATGTGATTTTATTGAGATTTTCATGACTTGGCAAACAGAAAAAAAGCAGGGAACCGTTGAATGATAGCAGTACACCAGAGTTTAAGGGCAGAGTTCCTGTGCAGTACCACCACAGGATGTGACTGAGTTAAGCCATGGGGACAGTGGTCTCTGACATGAAGTAGGATCAAAGTTTGAGATTTGAAGGCCATTGATACACATGTTGAATACGGTTCTCGGGGCTGTGGAGCAGTCCACATGCACACCCCAGATTTTATTCTCTGCGTCTGGGCAACCTGTGAAAGTGCTTCTGTTAGTTTTTCCAGTGGTGTGCAGACACCTAAAGTAATTTTTTCTGTTCTGTGGTCATTGGCAAGGTCTTTGATACCAGCCACCCGCCCTGTCTGACAACACAAGCTGGTGCTTTTCAGACTGTGTGGCCTGATTCCTCTCACAGATTTTCCTCCTGCATAACATGAAAGGGCGGCTCTGCTCAAGTAAAGAAGATGAGGACAGTGCAACACCTGGGCTGGTGAGATCAGACAGGACTTGGGAACTGATCTAAAGCAGTCTGGACTCTACAGAAAATCTTCTCTTGACTTTCATGGGCTTCTGAAAACATCTGATTTCCATTTGGGGATAATAACATCTTGAGCCTGCACTCAATGTTTATGTTTTTAAGAAAATAAGGTTGGAAAATAGCCTGCATTTAATAGTTGAAGCTCTAGTCAAAATGTCTTTATCACTCCATATAATTAGGTTGTTAGCATCTGTTAATTATGTTCTTTTTAGGTCTATCAGGATTTCTCACTAGAATAGATCCGTTTCTTTCCACTATATACAAAGAAGTCTCACCGGTTGACACAGTCCCTCCCACTACTGTAATTATGCTTTAAACTTCTAAGCATTATATGTGTTTCATACACTGCAAATGCAACGAAAAAAATAATTTATGCCTCTGATTCACTTCTATCCTGGTGACGCATCTTTGTATCCTTCAAACGAGTATTTGATTCCAAGTTCCTGTATCTGTTCTTTTAAAATTCCTTTTTATCTCTGACCCCTTACTCCTACACATTATTCAGCTCAGGATAAAAGGAAAAATAATGTGTCTAATAATTTAAGAAAAACTGACGATCAGATAAGTGAATTGTCAACCACATTTGAACCTGACTAGTGTATTATTCTCTTGGCTGTTTTCTTCCCTATTGAACAAGAGTTCAGTTGCAAAGACTGGGCTCTGAACAAAGACTATTCAATATAATACAAATTCCAACGATCCAAATACTTTCTTTTATCAAACTCTCTCCCAGTGCAGACATCCTCACTATCTGCCACAGTGCAAAAACAAAGGATCTTTTCAATATTTTTGGAAGAAAACCACAATGACTAAGAACCAAAATTGAAAAGGGTGTTGCTTGAAATTGCAACATCTAGCAAATAAAAGGTTAAATAAAAGGACGTGCCTTCTTCTTGCTCACTCTTAGATCATTCTTTTTTTTAATTATTTGGATAATATCAGTGGTAAACATGGTGCAGGAAATGATTAGGAAAAAAGGAGAACAAACTGTCTTTTTCCAGTCTTTGTACAAACTGGATGTAGAACTTGGCCAAGCTACCATATTTAGTCTCCCCAGAACACGTAGTGTGTACCCATTTCTCCCCACCTCAAGCACTTAGAGGTCTGGTGTCACAACACTTCACTAGCTTTTAGGACATCTTGTGCTGCCTGGGGCCCCTTTCCTCTTCAGACACACCTGCCTCTGCAGGTTTCAACTGCCATGCTTGTGTGAGAAGAGGCAACATGAGGAAAGTGATGTAACTAGTAGAATACTTTCCCTTAGCTTTTCTTGATACTCTTGAAGCAAGTACACGGCTCTTCCCAGTACCATCTCCTTAAATTTCAGCAAACATATCTACACTGAGGCACCAGCACTTAGAGCTGGAGACAACAGAGATTGGATCTTGCACATCATCCGTCCCTAAGAAACTCCAAAGCAAGGTTTCTAATGCCTAAAGTATATTTAGGAAATGAGTCTGCACACCACAGTGTAGGGTGGCACAACATCTCTTAACTGCAGAGACCTAGTCTGGATCTGTTTTCTGTCATGATGGAAAAGTTTTGTACCCTAGGAGACAGCTTTGCCTGCCTGTAGTGACACTTGCCAAATTCTGGTATCAAGCCTGCTGTGTTGATCCATTGTAACATGGACTCTAGACGCTTTTCATGTCTCAGGACCCTTTCCAAAACCACAGAAACTCAATCCAAGTTAATGCCAAGCTCTGAGCAGGTTATATAGAAACACAGGCATTGCTCTTTGCAGAGCACTAGGTGCTGAACCAGATCCATAGGGCAAACACCTAAACAGGAGAATCTTACCAGGTGTAATTCACGCTCCATGTCTCAGTGACAGGCACTCTGCAACTGGAAAGAAAAGCTCTCTTTGGGGCAGGAAGAGGGATGTACTTTGAGATGGGCAGGCAGCCTGACTGCCAATGACAACCCTATTTTTGGCTTGCCTTAAAGAGAGATGAGTTTTACGCTTTTTATCGTTGTAAGCACTCGTCCTAGAACCTCTCCCACACACAACAGCGGGCTGGGGGACCCGGAACCAGTCGCTTATGCTGGAGATGCATGTTTTTGCCTGGCAGCGTGTTCCCGGGCAGGGAGCTGCTCGTGATGCCCCCCCGGCCGCGCCGCGGGCCCACGCACCCTGCGGAACAGCGCGACAGTGTTCGCCGAGGCGCCGTAGTGGGACAGGACGGCGGCGCTGCTGCTGAGGCCGAAGGGCACCTCCGGGACCTGTCCGGCCGCCAGGCGAAACTGCTCCGCTTCGGGGCTCTGCGGGTCCTGCGGGGGCAGAGGAGGGAGGGTGAGGGGCCGAGCCCGAGCGGGGCCCCAGCGCCGCCCCGGCACCGCCCGCGGGCGGCGCGGGCGCGACACCTGCCGGCCGCCCGGG
>VYXC01002885.1:157618-248261 GCA_013397175.1 Platysteira castanea
GCTGCCGCCCACAAGCGCCCCTCCGCTTCCGAGCCGCAGTCATCCCTTAGTTATGGCAGGGTGGGCACGCTGCTCTTCCCGCTTGAGCTCACCCACATGCTCAAGGGGGAACACGCCAGGATGGCGCTGAGCCCTTGGGCACTCAAAAGGGAGGGGACAAACCCAGAACACAGGTGTAGCATGTTTAAAAATATATATATAGATATATATGTATGTATATGCATATATATGTGTGTGTGTATAAAATAAATATATAAACGTCACAATTTTTGAGCTAACCTTGATTCTAGAGCCAGGGGGTTACAATTGCAACAACACATTGCATTATCAGTACCCCGGCTCCTTTTTAAAGGGTATTTTAGATATATCCTGTAAAAAGTAGCTAATTCAGCTGTATCAAAGGATAGAAATGTGCAATTTCTCAGCAATTTGAGGTCCATTCTCTTTCCTGCAGAGAGAGCATTAACTACTACCAGCCTCTGCCTTTATTAAAGCCTCCTTCGCTATTTCCATTCCCAACTTTTCAGTGATGTAGTTTTGATACTTCTATTTATTGGATATACATTCTCAAGACATGGTCTCTGCTTGGAAATTGGTTTGTTTTTCTTTTTAGTTTGAACTGTCAGCTCAGCTGTTTGTGAGCCCAGGGAGAATGGAAAACAAAATTCTTTGTTCGTTCCAAAGAAAAACATCTCTCATGACCTGTTTTGGAAATGCCAGTGCATCAACATTGCTCTGGTGAGAGCGATAAAGCCTAGGATAGGAATAATCTCGCTGCATTTTGGAGCATTCCTGGGAAACCTGGAGTTTAATCAGGCCAAGCATGACCCTTTCTCAGAGACACGCGGGGTTTCTGGAGCAGTGTGCTGCATTTCCATCACGGCATGCTGTTCCCAGTCAGGGAGACCGTGCTCATTATACGGAAAGCTTGCCGAGCCACGTACTGCAGTGAATTGAAAGGCTGCAGCAGAGAAATAATTTATGGTGAGCAGAGAACGTGGACTTTATTTGGATGAATATACTTTCAGGCAGAGAGCCAAGCCTTCATGGCACACATACGTCTTAATCTACTGTTCAAACGCAGCCCTGTCATGCATTCAGGCACTGAATGCTCGACATGTCGCCGGCTGCTGCCTCGTGCTCCTGGCAGCTGGGGCTGCACAGCAGCAGCCTCCTGTCTGGCTCTGAAGAATGAAATCCTGCAGCGGGAGGTCACTGTGGCACAAGACAAAAGGAGCCATGTGCCCGCTGTAGCTCAGGAGGAGGCTCTGGCTACAGCTCTGCCGCAAGCCCAGCCAGCTACCCTCGGGAAAGGAGGCGTCTCAGCACTTTCGTTCTGCGTGTGCAGATTGCCTGGCTGGTGTGCACAGCTTCAGCGCTGCAAGAGCAACCCCCAAGGAGCTCCGATTGCCTGCAGGCACCGAAGTCGAGGCGGCTGGTGCTCTGTGATCAGTGCTTACAACGCCCCTGGGACATAAGCCTCCTGCGCTCACAGACTTGTTGCTGCCCGCACCGCACAGGCAGCACCATCGGTCCTCGCTCCGTGGTGGGCTGTGAGATGCCACTGCCCTATACCAAGAGCAGGACGGCCTCCCTAGACTACCCTCCAGCCCCAGGCACAGGGCAGAAGGAGGAAGGTGCTTGCAGAAGGACCTGTTTTTGGAAGTCTGAAGCCTTCTCTGACATGAGGCAGTGTATGGACAGCAGAAGAGCAGAACAGAGCTTAAAGAAAACATGGAAAAAGGTGCAGCTTGGGGACCTTAAAAATAATAAGGATCCTGTCAAAGAGGCCTCTGTTTTATGGTGCTGTAACTCAATAAATATTTTCCTTTTATTTTCTGAGGAAAAATGAATAATTCATGCCGTTTTGGGGGCAAAGGACTTGTACCACCTTTGAATGCACCTTTGAAGTCACTTACTTTTGAATTCAATGGAATTTAGACAAAAAGAGACAGAGATCTCAAGGATATCTACTCTGGGGAACAAAGCAATGAGACAGAGCCCATGCCTACACCCTCTCTACAAGGAGGCTGCAGCCTGAGCCAAAACCCTCTTGGACTTCAGAGGACCTGCACTATCACTTGTCCCTGAGACTTGGCTTCCTCAGCCATATCCCACAGGCAGTGCCTTACTCTGTCTTTGCTGACTACAGCACATAACTGGCTGTTCCCACTCACCCCTCACCAACACTGTTTCTCTACCATGCACATTTCTGTTTTGCTTCCCCTGCAGCATTTCCTTTTCTCCTGCTCTAGGGCTCCTACAACCTGCTTCATCTTCCTCCCTTGCTCCATTTCCTTTTCCATGCCCAGACCAAATTTCCTGTACTCTCTCCGTGACCCATCACCTACTCCCTCCACATGCCTGTCACAGCCCCAGCACCTTTTGGGACAACAGCTGCCTTTGGCAGGTGTTTACACCACATCCAGCCTCATGCTCTCATCAGGGTGGGATAGGGCTCACGACTGGCAGAGGGGAGGTGCTGTGAACACACCTGGAAGAATCCAATGACTGCCACCTCTGCACCACTGATGAAGGCTTCAGCATCTGCGATGTTGTTTAACAGGATAGGTTTCTCTGTGGTGCTGGCTGTGCCTGCAGAGCAACGGTCAGGGTTGGGCAGAGTGTACACTCAGAGCAGCTCAAAGAGTATCCTCCCAACACACACACACAAGCATCCCAACCTTACAAGCTCACCCACACGTCTCTCCTGCAAGCTCAACACAATGTCTCTGCAGCATACCTTGGAAAAGGAGGACTCCCTGCGGCAGACCCAGCCTTTCCCTGAGGCAGGAAGAAATCTCACTTACCGTGGGATGCCGAGTCACCACCTCCAGCACACCCCACTGGGGGGCATCTGGTAAGCAGGATAACAAAGAGGCACGGGAAGACGGATGTGCCCATGGTACCAGCTTGCCTTCTGCTTGCCATGCCACCCTGCTCCGGTCCTCTCCTCGGCAAGGGACACGTCAGCTGCCGTGGGGATCCACAACCTCTCCTGGGGCGGTGGGAAGGGAGCAGCTGGCCCAGGGCAAAGCCTTCAGCCCCTGAGATAACTGCCTGGCTGGAGAAAGCCCCTCCCTCCTGTGCAGGAACGAGCCTTGGAGAGCTGCACCAACACTGCCTTTGGTGCGTTCTCACCCACAGCACTGGACATCTCAGCTGCCCTGCACCTTTGTGACCAGATGCCCCAGCTAGGTTAAGAACATCCCTCTCCAGGTGCTGGATCCCAGAGGCTGATGTTCTGTTGTGCTTGGTCGGCCGGCTAGCCACGAGGACATGCAGCTCTCGCATTAGCTCTGGGGAACAGCTGCTACAGTAAGCGTTAAACACAAGAAGGGTATGTTACAGCTCCCTGGCTTACTCAGTTGCCATCTGGGATGAGAGGTGGGGGCCGTCTACCCCTGGAGTCTACCCCCATCACAGCCCAGACACTGGGCTTCAAAGGATTCATGAAATCCCTGAAGGAAACAGTTCTGAAATGATTTGCTTACAGAGTAAGGCCGATGTTTTGAAGGAGGAGGGCTATTTCCCTGCTGAAATATGCTCCTAAGCCTTCCTATAATGCATTCTTCACATACACATCACTGAAAAACATGCTCTAGAAAAGAATGTGACACTCATGCAGAGAAGAAGAAAGAAACTGGTTTTATTCTTGGATGCTGAAGTCTTGTTACGGCATCTAGCTGCATTCCCCCTGACTGGCTTTGCCTGCACAAGGATGGATTTTAACAGGGTAGGGCACCAGATACAGACCAGGAGACCATCACGGGAGGTAAATAACCATTTACAATGAGTCAGAGCACATGGCAAGTGTAACTCAAGATAGGGATTTTCCAGGGACCAGTCCGCCCTGCCAGGTGATCTTTTTTCCTTGAAAGGCACTTCCGGGACCGGAGTTGGTACGGGAAAGATGGGGACAACAGGAGGAAGTACTAGGGGAGAGGGAGGGAGATCCTTCCCAATTTAACCCATTATGGTGTCATGACAGGGTGGTGATGAGAACGGTTGGGTCATTTTCAGTGTATCAGAAGAAGCAGCAAAGGCCACCTGCAGGGCTGGGCATCAAGCAAGGCTGGCACAGAGCCCCAGCACCCATGGGAAGGGCTGCCAGGGCTGTGGCCAGCCATGCTGGCAGGAAGGAGCAGTGGTGGGCACGGCCCACCTGGAGACTGGTGCAGGAGGCAAGGGGATGGGAAGGGGGAAGGCAAACGGGGTGAACTCATTCTGTCCATTCCTTCTTGATGGACAGGTTCCACTCCCAGGTGAGATGGTCGTGCTTGTCATCATCCGTGAAGAAGGATTTGTTGTGATAGGTGCCTCGAGCCAGCATACCCTTAGGAGCCTCTTCAATAGGTGTCAGGAACTCGTACTCCTCTGGCCGTGGGCCGTAGCTGCCAACCATGAATGTGGCTTTGTCCACTAGGAGAAAACAATCCGCAGGGAATAAGCCCCTCAGATGGGGAATGATAAAGGAGAAAGGAAGCCATGAGCAAAAGAGCAGAAGGGAGGTGGAGGACAAAGGAACAGTCCATGTCAGCAAAGGAGAGCAGAATCAGTGGGAAAAGTGGGTTAGTGAAGCATAAGGACAGCTGAAAGGATAACACGGATGGATGGGCTGGTGAACGGGCAACTCAGTCTGTACACTCTCCCATATATGTGCTGCTAGAAGGGTGTGCGTGCATCCAGCATATGGCTCAAGATCTTGATTTCCCACTACTTCTCTCTCCGGGTGAGAAGACACCAGTTATGTGTGCTGAACAGGATGCTGAAGCCTTAGAGATGGTTGCATGAAAATGTAAGTGGAATGTGTGTGTGCACCATGGGGCTTTCCTCTGCCTTGTCCAAGCAGAGTAGCACTGAGGAGAACCCATGGGCAAATACAGGGCCCTGCACACAGTGGGAAGCTTCACAGAGCAGGTCCGAATTTTACCAAGTGCTTCTGAAGCGCTTTCTGAGGGTGGGAAGCTCCACACAGGCTGAGCCACTGCACAGGGGATGGAGGGGGGGAGAAGAGCTCTGTATGGAGGCAATCCGTGGCAAGCATTGTCTAAGCAGAGTCTCTGTGGACTTTGCTGCAGACAGTGGTGCACCATACAGATACCAGAGCTGGCTCATACTGAGCCACACAAAACAAGAAACAGCTGTCCCTGGTGAAGCAGGCTTATGCACCCTGCTGAGGAGTCACCTCCTGCATGCTAGGATAGGGTGGGACTCGGGACCAAGGGAGCCTCTGTCCCAGTCCAGAGCTGCAGGAACACTTCTTTGAGAAGAGGGATCACACAGGTAGGAGCAGTGGGGTGCAGGGCATGCAGGGCTCTTACTCACCCTTCACCCCTGTCCGGTAGGCGTGCTGCACATATTTCAGTCCCGAGACAATGTCCCTGTTCACCTGCAAGAAGTAACCAGAAGTAAGTGTTAAGAGAAGAGTGTTGCTTCTGTATCTGATGATTTTCCTCCTCCTTAGGGGCATACCCATCTAGGCTCCCTACACCAGGGAGTCTCAGGTCCCTAAAACAACTTCTCCATAGGTACCTGGAGACCTAGAGCATCCTCTGTGCATCTCCTGCACTTCCCCATCCTTTGCCCAGCTTTGAAGCTGACTGGAGCACATCAGTCAGGTTCTCAAGACATGCTGATGAGGACAAAGAAAAGTGAAGCAGGGAGTTCCCATTTAATAATTTTCATACTGAAAACCATACATGGGTAACTAGAGTCATCCCTTCAGCCCAAATGGGTGGGCAAGATTAGCTGAACACTTCCAGCTGCCCTCTAAGCTCCATGGGGAGCTGGCAAGTTTCTTCTCAAAAGACAGAGGGACGATTTTCATAATCTTTTCTCAAATCTCCCATGGATAGCTTGGATGTACCCACTGCTGCTTCCCTTCAGCATACACTGCCTTCCTGCAGTGTATGCTACTCAAGCTGAAAACAAGATGGACAGATGCTTTTACATCCCAGGGTAGAATTCACACAGTACGTTCACTCAGAGCCCTTACCAGCCATGAAACTGAGGGAGGGAGTTAGAATAACCTGTCTGGCTTCAGGTATCTCCTGCCAACAGGGTGCAGATACAGATGGAAGTGTTTCCCAGCACAAGAGAGAGCTGGAGGTATCTTGGGGGAGAGCATCGGGGGACAATCATCTCTGAGACAGCAAGCCTCAGAGAAAAAGGGAAATCTGCCCTACAGAACCCACAGTATTAACATCCTCCCTCATCTCTCTCAGGAGAATTATCTTCCTTTCCTTTCTGCCTTCTCTTCCAAGCCCAGTTTTGAAGCAAGCACTTGCGGAGATGATCAGTTCAGTGCTGGATGCCACATTGCAGCGTGGCCACGTTTCATTTTCAGCTGTAAACAGAAGAAATGGCTGACCCACTGGTTCATGGGAGTGAGGGAGAAATGAGCCCATTTGGGTATATCACGAACTGAAGAATTCAGGTATCTTCAGCCAAATGCTGCAATATTATGCCTTTTTTATGTGTACATGAAGCTCAGTAATACTGACTGAATCAGTACTTCATGAACAGGCATTCTCTCTTCTCTTCTACTCCCCGTTGATTTCCACTTAGTGTGAAGAAAAGATTTTCCAGTGGATAAAAAGCAAAACCCAACTCAGCCAAAACCACCCATCTGGCTTTTAAACCACTTGTTGTTTATCAGTGTGAGTGAACACAAATCAACTTCCTCCAAGGGGTGAGCAAGCAGAAGTGATTCCCTGGAAATAACCTCATCCCTTGTTGGGTAAAACAACACCTGAAGCTAGGAGAACTTCACAAGTACTCAGCTTTTGGGCAGGCATGCTGCCTGGCTCTAGTTATCTGATAAACTGCCACTGACTGGCCTCAGTAACTGATAAGAAGCAACTGGAAGGAAAACAACTCACTCTGAAGTGGATCTTAACTCTGTATTCCACACCTTCCTTTAATACGAAGGTCTCTTTCTTGAGTGCTTCGAGGTCACCTGCAAGGAGAGGATCAAGCCGTCATCTAGAGATGTCACAGTGGGGAGAGACCGTGCACGGGGAGGGGGGAAGATGGGGGTGGGGCTGCTGTCAGAGGTCAGCATCCCTTTGAAGGATGACACCTGTAAAAGGAGTACACAGATGTCTGTATAAGGTTGCGCTGTGCAAACAAATACACAGAAATGCCTGAGTGTACCTATGTATCTGTGCCCACAGAAGACAATGCCTAAACAAACACAGGCCTGGGCACATATACATAAAGATGCTTATGCACAGGCTGGTTGAGCATATCCAGGAGTGTGTGTATGCTCCATCCATGCCCAGCCCTGGCATGGGTGAGAGGAGCGTGCTTCACAGCTCCTGCCCAGCTTGGAAGGCTGCCTGGGCCCTGCAGGGCTCTGCGTGGTTTTGGGTGAACAGGAAGCCTCTCTGCCTCTCCAGGCCCAGCTTCCTCTCTCCGCAGAAAAGCCCATATAAGGTTTTCTCCCCATGTCCCCGGGAGCCGGAACTGCAGTATTGCTTGATTCTGAAGTTTCAATACAGGCTGTTACCCAAATGCATGCACATCCCATGTGCTCATGAAGTCTCATTGAATGGAAGTAAGCGGAGATGGCAGGAGAAAGCCAGGAGCTCTTAGAGCAGTCTAGATGAAGAAAAAAACCCTCGACATTTTCCTCCGCTACATATCCTTCTTTTTTATTCATATGTGTATGTCTTAAAATAAGAAACAAGGCTGAGATGCCATCAGAGTTCCTCTAAAACCCACTGCAGCATCCCAAGGACAAGCTCTCTTTTAACTTGGAGCATGCCAGGGCCTTTGCTTGTTCCCCTTTGTGACCAAGGGCAGAGCCTGTGCCTACCTGTAAGCACCATAGTGATCGGTCCTGGAGCAGAGTCACACACCAGAGTGAGTCGGGTGACCACCACATTGGGAGCTGATGGGTCTGCAGGAGGAAAAGTCAAGGGGAAGCTGTCAGCTCACAAAATTAAATGTAATCGGACGGGATTTGAAGAAACAGGGATGCCTTCCCACACAGAAATTGCATTTTGTGAAAGACCCAGTAATGCCAGGCTTCCTTTGCACAATAGGACCACATGTCTACCCATTCCTTCTGCATGGATCCCTCTGGCCTCCATCACAATACCTAGAGGTGGTCTTCCCACTACAGAGAACTTCCTTCTTAAGATCATTCTGAGCAACAAGACCACTTTTCAGCATAGGCTGATCCCTTCATGTTCCTAACCCCTCAAAAGTCCTCCAAGACCCATACATCTCCCCCCACAAGTCCTTTTCTGATGCCAGCACTCCCCAGTAATCTTCCTAACTCCTAACACTCAGAGCATCTTCTGTGCTTCCGTCACATGCATCTTTCTACCTCCCCATCCCCAGTCCTCCAGCACACGCAGTGCATGTCCCTGGCCAAACAAGATCCCTCTTCTTTGAAGCAACCTTGCCTCATCCCCACAGCACACTGTTGTAGAACATCTCCGCAGTCCCTCCCTATCAGTGTGCCCCAGCCTACCTACTACCACAGGTCCATCTCCCAGCAGGGACTTCTTGTACTTAGCGAGGCTTTCATCATCCTTGTCCAACTCTTGCAGCTCCTGCAGTGTTTTCTGGGGAGGAGGTTTGTAATTGAGTTTCCCATCCAGCTCATCATCATCATCCTCCACATGAGGTTCTTGGGTCTTCTCAGTCATGGTCACTTGGTCTGGGTAACAGAGGAGGGGGAAGTCAATGAGATTGCTCTGGATGGGGGTAGTGTCCCCGGGGATTCTCACTCTGGGCACAGCGTGGCTCAGTCCCCCTGACAGGCAGGTACCCACCCAGTGCTGAAGGCAGCAGGATTCCTAAAGGCAAATGGCGGGGGTGATCAGCTGCAATCCCGACTGCTGTGCTGATATTCTGGCTCAAACACAATCCCCCTCTACCCCCGCTCCTCTCTCCCTGCAGGCACCACGCGCACACGCAGACCTACACCATTCCTCCCTCCCAGGGAGGAGGTGCAGGAGCAGAGGCTGAAACCAGAGTGATTTACAGCCACTCTGCAGCACAGTTGTGGCCGGCAACCCTGCAATTACAAGCCATCAGTGTTCACCAGCTATCTCACACAAAGAGCCGCTGCCACGCAGTGAAGCACAGAGAAACACGAATAAAGCCAAGGACAGATGTTTCATTCACCCTCTCATAATGGGTTAAAAGCCACATTTCATAGAAAGATGGAATACCTGACAGCCGCTTCCTTAGATCAGCAAGTCAGCTGAAGCTCTCAAGGAAGCGGGCAGGACAGTCTATCTACTGGCATTCCGTGTGCTCCCACTAACAGCTCACTTCAGGCACCGATCAGGACTCCTTCCCACTGAGGAAGGAAGCATGGTGGTGACCACAGAACAGCCACGCATAACCGTGCTGCTCCAGCGGGGCTTCTCGGCGTGGAGAGGCAGGAGAGATGGAGCCGCAGTCAGCACGGCTGGGACGCGCACGGCTGGACAGCAGCAGGGCAGCGAAACTGCTTGGGTGGCATCCCAAATGGGAGCCAGAGCAGGGAAATTTCAACCAATGGGCAGCCAGAGCATGGGATAGGGGAACGGGAGACAGGCAGCAGAGGCGAGCAATGCTGTGCCAGGTCCCCCTTGGTCAGCTTCCTGCCTCGTGGAGCCAGCCACACGGTCCTAGCCACCTTCCCACTCTTCAGAGAGAGGCTGAAAAACAGAGCAATGCCCTGGTACAGTGGCAGTTGTCACAACAACAATGGCCAAGCCATTCCTTGTTCTTTGGCAGCAAGAGGATTTGGTCGAGCTACACAGATCATTCAGTTCACTTTCACTTATGCTTCTTTGAGAGTGTCCCTACTAAAAAGTCCCCTTTTGCTTGCTTATTTGCAATTTTCCAAACAAATCGTTCGTCCTTCTCTGCAGCTGTGGCCTTAACATTTGCCCCTGCTCCCAAAAGTTAAACAGAGCTAGTGGGATAGTTTTTTCATTCATGACAACAGAAAGGAAATACAAAAAAAGAAAAAAAAAAAAAAGGAAAAACAACTGTTCAAGATGAATCAGCAAGTGGTATCAGGCAACACTGACTAGTATGCAGACCTCTCAAAGCAATTCCAGTGCTGGGAAGAAAAATAATCAAGGAGTGGTACATTGGCATGTTACAAAGGGACAGAGAAGGACTGAGCAGCACACAAACAAAAAGATTCAGTCAGGTATTCTAACTGGAAATGGCCATTGCAAGACGACTTTGCAATTTTGTGGTGAGTGAGGAACTAGTGCAGAGTGGGCAGCTGGGAAAAAAAAGGGAATCTCAACCCAAACAAACAGGGGAAAAAAAGCAGGTCCTAGCAGCTGAGTAACCCTGGCTCAGCTCATGCCCAGCTGTAGGAGTGTGAAGTACCCAAGTACCATAGGAAAGGCCCACAGGACAGGACCTTGAGCTTGTCATCATGAGAAAGGAAACCAAAAGCTCCCTCCTGAAAGCAACAACTACACATGCCCCACCACTCTAGCTCCAGCACATCCACCTTAGAAAGCCTCACAATCCCCTCAGTGCCACATTCAGCACAAGAAGAGGCTGTGATTAGCCATGACAGCCACAGCCAAGTCTTGCCTTCCACTTGGGCTCCAGCTGCAGGTCTGAGCACCGTCCCGAACTCTCTCACAATACCAGGCTGCATCTGCCACCAATACAAGCACAGACCAGAGGTGCCTGCCCGCCCCCATCCTCCCACGTCCACCTCTTGTGGTTTATCACAGGAGAGGGTCAGACACAGGAGATGGAGAGAGACATCTCTGTCCACATGCAGAGAAAAGGCAGAGTCAGGACTGGACCAGCTTTGCTCCTCATCCCTCAGACCTTCCCTTTGCATCACACATGCCGCAGAGACTGTCCCTGCCAGCCCGCAGAGGGGGCTCACTTGAGGGGGAGTGCTTTTAGGTTCTGAAACCTCCCGTAAAGGTGGACAGACAACCTGCCATGCCAACAGCAACATCCTGCAGGGAACAGGACCAGCCAGGCTGTCTGGGATGAATAACCCCTGGCTCACAGTTGTCTCAGGATGGCACCGATCAGACCAAGTTCTGGCATTTTTCCCCAAGCCGTGGACCTGACGCTGCCTTCCTGCCAAATTCCAAGGCAGGCGGTGACCAAAAGGAAAGCTCCCATCTCAGCGGCTCCTGCCCCTACTTGCTCCAGCTTCGGAGCCGGTCCCCTCTGCAAGCTGAGACACATTCCTGAGCTCAGGCACCACTGCTTCCCCAGAGACACCATGCTGATGTCAGTGCTCCTGAGTTTCTGTGCCACTGCCCAGGCCAAGGGCTAATATGGAGCACCCCATTAAGACCAAGAGCCTCACTAGACTGAGAGAATTAACCCTACGTTGCTCTATGCAAGGAGAAATCAGTGTGGCTCCTGTCTTGCCCTGCCACATTTTTCTTGCATTCCTGCAGCCCCAGCCCACAGTCCTGCATCACCTGCACCTCTGAGGTCTGGCAGCACCCATGAAACAGCGGGGAGAGGGCAAGGGCAGGGTTAGGGATCCCCGTTAGAGAGAGATGGCTGCAGGAGGCAAAGAAGGAATCACGCCTTGAGGAGAGGTGCGAGCGTCTCGCAGCTGGGCTCTGCCTGTGCCGTGGGTGGACAGCTGCCCTCGCACCTGCACCAGGAGGGGATAGTGTCAAGGTGGAGGGTAGGCACCTCCTCGGGCCCCCCATGCCTCCACAGGGCACAAAAAGGGGTGTCAGAGGGGCAGCATTTTACTTGCCCTCCGTCTGCTCATCACTTCTCCAAACCAACCCCTGGCCGAGGGCTTATCTCCAGGAAGCGGGTTTAGCAGGGAGGAAGTAATTTTCCGTGATGGGGGAGAAACACACCGGACTCAGCAGCGCCCCCAGCCCCGGCCTCCCCATCCCAAGCCCCGGGGTGCGGGGACAGAAGGGAAGCCCCCTGCCCGGGGAGCGCCAGGTATCACACCGCAGGGATATACCGCCAGCCCGGGACCGCGGGATCTCTTCCCTTCCCCTGCCCCTCCATCGCAGCGCAGAGCCTGACTTCCCCCTCGGGTGCAGGCAGGGCTCTGCCCGTCTCCCCGGGCAAGGCTGGGCAGCGGCGCCAGCCCCCGGGAACAAAGGCGCAAAGTTGCGCGGCGCCGGCGGGGAGCGGGCCGGGGGTGCGCCCGCTCCGCCGCCCCTGCCCGGCTGCCCCCGCCCTCCCCTGGCACTCACCGGCGGCGCGGCGCCTGCGGCCGGGGTCCTCCTCTGCTGTCAGCGCTCAGCCTCGAGCTTTGGCAGTTGGAGCAGGAAGGAAGTTGGTGAAGAGAGGAAAAAAAAAATAACACTCACACGCAGCGAAGAAAAAAAAAAAAAANCAGGCACCACTGCTTCCCCAGAGACACCATGCTGATGTCAGTGCTCCTGAGTTTCTGTGCCACTGCCCAGGCCAAGGGCTAATATGGAGCCCCCCATTAAGACCAAGAGCCTCACTAGATTGAGAGAATTAACCCTACGTTGCTCTATGCAAGGAGAAATCAGTGTGGCTCCTGTCTTGCCCTGCCACATTTTTCTTGCATTCCTGCAGCCCCAGCCCACAGTCCTGCATCACCTGCACCTCTGAGGTCTGGCAGCACCCATGAAACAGCGGGGAGAGGGCAAGGGCAGGGTTAGGGATCCCCGTTAGAGAGAGATGGCTGCAGGAGGCAAAGAAGGAATCACGCCTTGAGGAGAGGTGCGAGCGTCTCGCAGCTGGGCTCTGCCTGTGCCGTGGGTGGACAGCTGCCCTCGCACCCGCACCAGGAGGGGATAGCGTCAAGGTGGAGGGTAGGCACCTCCTCGGGCCCCCCATGCCTCCACAGGGCACAAAAAGGGGTGTCAGAGGGGCAGCATTTTACTTGCCCTCCGTCTGCTCATCACTTCTCCAAACCAACCCCTGGCCGAGGGCTTATCTCCAGGAAGCGGGTTTAGCAGGGAGGAAGTAATTTTCCGTGATGGGGGAGAAACACACCGGACTCAGCAGCGCCCCCAGCCCCGGCCTCCCCATCCCAAGCCCCGGGGTGCGGGGACAGAAGGGAAGCCCCCTGCCCGGGGAGCGCCAGGTATCACACCGCAGGGATATACCGCCAGCCCGGGACCGCGGGATCTCTTCCCTTCCCCTGCCCCTCCATCGCAGCGCAGAGCCTGACTTCCCCCTCGGGTGCAGGCAGGGCTCTGCCCGTCTCCCCGGGCAAGGCTGGGCAGCGGCGCCAGCCCCCGGGAACAAAGGCGCAAAGTTGCGCGGCGCCGGCGGGGAGCGGGCCGGACCCGCAGAGGAAGCCCTGCGCGGCCCCGCATGCTGCGGCGCTCCGCCGCCTGCCCCGCTTTGTCTGCGCTGCCGCCCGCCCGGCGCCGCGCTGCGCTCTTTTTGCGCAGAGGTGCACAGGGCTTTGTCTGCGGAGCTGAGCCCGGCCAGGGACGCGGGAGTGCTCGCCGTGCGCGGCTTCGGGCTCTCGGTGAGGGCTGCTGTGCCTGGGAACGAGGGGGGTGATGCCTTTGTTTTTCTCCCCAGGCTTTTATTTTGTTTATTTTCCTGGTGTAATTAAGGTCGATTTCAAAAACTGGCGCTGATATATACCGATTAAAATATGCGGAGAATCAGGTTGTGTATTCCTGCGTACGTGGGAAGATAAGGGGTATTGCAAATGGAGGTCATTATGAACCTTATTTTTCCTGCTACCTGCTGCACTTAATCAGCTTATTGTTTCCAACTCCCAGTCGTTCTCACACAGCTTCAAAGATCAGCTACCTCAGGAAGAAAAAGCTCTCATTTCCCAGGGTTGCTTAAATGATCTGAAAGATTTCACACTGCTTACTTTCTGAAATATCTGCAGATTTCCTCTTTCTTTGCCACTCATGGAGTGCCCACTTAGTTCATCAGTCACATCAATCCTTCATGTACATAGTCCTCAGTGCACAACAAATTAGATCATTGGTTTGCAAACAACAATCTGGGCCGGCAATGACTGATGGACTGCTCTTAATGCATTTACAGAAGCAAAATAAGCAAAGCATATCTATTGCCAGTGGGCTTATATTTACTGCCCCGGATCCACATGTTCATTAAAAATGTTTATTGTACACAAATTTTTAAAGGTTGTAAACAGCTGAGGAAAAGGGCTCTTCCTCAGGGATGAACAGATCTGAGAAGAGGGGGACTGATTTTACCAGCCAGACGTTGCTTTCATTTAGGCTATGGGTGGCACAATGATTCTTACCTCATGCATTTCCTGGGAATAACAGAGCATATGTCTGTCTGACAGTGGATGCCCATTTATCAGGGGCTGTAGCCTCGGAAACATTTCAAGCTTCCATGAATTAGTTTCACCGTCAAGAAAAATTATTTTATTCTCTGCCCCTCCTTTTCACTGCTACACTAACCCTCCCCTTGGGCCAGCACAAGGCACCTGACTTGAATACAGTACTGAGATGAGTTTAAATTGTATCAAGGAAAAAAAACATGTAAGCAAATGCATAAATATATATTGGTGAGTTTTCAACCCAGGTGGGTTTCCCCATACTCGTTCATAATGGACAAATTCGCCAAACATTTATGCCAGCACCAGTGGCTGAGTGGGATAGGGATGAGGAAAGGACAGAGCAAATTCTTTCAACTATAGTGCCACTTTATGGCAGCTCGTACTGTTTATGTAAGCAGTCCTGGCCTGGGAAAGCTGTGAAGAGTTAGATGTGCTAAGTATGGGAAGCTTTGAGGAAGCCCCCTGTGTCTTGTATACCAGTTTCTTGTCTTGGTTTCTTTGCTGTAGGCTTCCCAGTCTACATGGAGAGACCAGAACACAGTTTAGCTGGGAGGAGGTGTGGGTTGAGGTTACTGTTCACTCATGGCTTGGCTTGAAATTTCCTTGGTTTTAGCGATTGTGAACAGTGCAATTGTAACTACTGTTATTGCAACCATTCTTGCTGAGGAATAATTGAGATTAGCTTGGTCTCTTTTGTGGGTTTCTTTTTAGTTAAACATCAGACTGCATGTGCCTTTGTGTAGCTATTTGGACACTATTTCTAAACACACGTGAGCATAAGTTAACATCGGTCTATCCACAAATATGCATAAAGGTATAGGGATATATACCTCTGTACCACCAGATGTATGTATATTCAGCCTACACGGGTTCATCTGCCTAGCATGCAGGGGAAACAGATTTTACTCCTAGATTAGAACTTAGTCATTATTAATCACAGGGACATCATGTAATTGCTCTGTGCTTCATGTTCCTATGGTAAGCAGTGTGAGAAGGAACTGTAGATGCTGGGATTGCACCATGCCAAGCAGATGGGAACTTAGAACCCAGGCATGGTCCTTTGGGTCTGCATATCCAACATCCCGCTGGGGAACCACGTCACTGCTCTGCTGGAAGAAAGGAAAAGTTTGAACCACGATGGAGCAGATAATCACTGAAAGCAAATCTCTACCACCAAGTATTTCATCTCTGACAAACTGATGCCATGCCATGAAGATCATCTCTTGGCAGACATTGTCCAACCCCAGCCAAATCTTTTGTCTGTGGCAGAAGGAGGCAGGGACAACAGCTAAAGTGTACCTGCTATATTGCAAAAAACCAGAATTTCAATGGTAAAATTTCAAAGGTGTTCTTAGTTGGAAAATAATATTTTTTACTTAAAATATTTTTATTAGGTCTTATTTAATTTTACCCCACTGATAACAGTTGGTTGTACAATTAGAAGACCACATTAATAGGTGTGATCAACCACTAGTGTCTAAGCTTATTTCAAAAAGTTTATGCAAAATTTTAAAGGCATATCCTTCAACTACACAGCCTGTACTCCCAACGGTCAAATATGTCTGTAGCACCCTACTGAAAACAACAAACCTTGACTTTTTTTAAAACTGTAAGGTTTAAAAAATTAGGTATTCTTTTTCAATTTGAATTTGGATTCCTGCCATTAGGTATCGAATATTTCTGGATTTTCATTTTCTACAGTGGCGGTACATTGCAGCTTTGTGCTGCTAAATGTCATCTCCATCTTCTGTGGAACAGGTTGCTGCGTTTGAGGAGCAGAACTATTTTATGACCTTCAGAAGTGACTAATCCAGAAAAATTTCACCTGTTAGAATCTCTTGTTTTCACTTACTTGTAATTTCCAATACTGTCTAATTTGGAGCTGAAATTTCCCAGGTTGGAAGCCCTGAGGGGAAAAATAAAAAGAGATTTCAGTCCAGGTAGGGAATCCATTTTTGTAGTTTTAAGAGGCTCAACAGAGTAATACTTTTTTATGCTGCTCCTGTGAAGTGATTTGTTTTGGAACTACTCAGTACATAGTGTTACTAACTTAGATTTCTCTCTAATGAATAATGTTACTGAATCCTGTCACTGTCATGAGTTTTGCCTCCTCCTCAAGCTTTTTATGGTCTCCAGGAAGGCTACAGGTGACCCGCTGGGTAGACAACCTCACGGTTCAGCAAATTCACATCAGCAAGCACTGCAAGGTGTCAGTTTTGGCCATGGGTGTCCCCTAGATGGTGTCCCCAGATAGTGTCCCTCACTATATGCAGTGATCCTCTCCCCTGCAGAGATGGGAGGAGGTAATCTGGTCCTGAGGCAGTCACGAGGCGATGGGAACAGGGGAAGGTGACAGGTCAGGGAGCTCAGACACGAGATGTTTCCCTGCCATATGGGGAAGCATTCACTGCACCACTAAGTGCCACCCAACTCTTTGGTAACCCCAGCACTGCCTTCTCTGACTCTCAGTTAAGTGGGATAAACAGGACGATACAGCCAATGAAGCATGAATTCATCTTGCCTGAATAAAACACAGGAACAAGTTGCCCTGGGACAGGCTTTAAAAGTCAGCATCCTACAGTTGAACCTGTTGTGCCTAGAAGTGGTGCCTGTTTTCTTCTTACTTGGTGCTGCTCACCTCCTCTAAAGTGCTGCAGAGGAATGTGCAGCCCTTGGGGTGGGAAGGGAAGGGATGCAGGCTGGGTAAAATGACAGGCAAGGGAGCCAGTATTCAGCATGGAGAGCAAGGAGAGAGAAGGCACTTTGAGGTGCCAACACAGAGCCCCTGGTGAGGGTTTAACTGGGTTCCCCAACCCCAGATCTCATGGGAATCCCTTCAAACCACCCAGCCACCAGACTTGAGGGCTCTCCCCTGGATGAATAGCTGACCCCTGGAAACATGACTGTATGCTCTATCTCTCCAGCTCCTCCAGAAGTGATTTGTTTGAAAGATGGAGAGATTGGAGATTTAATACTTGTCTAAGCAGCTTTCAGGCTTGTTAAAGTGCTAATCCCATAACCCCCATCACAAGCCTGAAGGTGTGCAGACTTCACATGTCACTTCTGAATGACTCAAATCCCCTGGGGGAGCAAGGGAAACAGGAAGACAGAGGAAGGAAAAGGGTTTGGTTGGGGATGAGAGGGTAGGGGCAAAACAGAGTCAGTTTCCTCCAGAGGCTAGCCTGAGAAAGGCTGAGGATGGACAGAGCAGCTGTGAAGGAGAGAGAGGGAGGGCTAAGTGGGTGGGAGGGGTGTGAGGGAGAAGACAGAGTTTGGTGAAGGGAAGATGGTCCCTGTCATCGGGGAGCAGGGGTGTCTTCTCTGCATCCCCTGCACTCCAGAGCCTAGTGTGCAGGAAAGCAGCTTTTGCTCTCCATCCCTCACTAGGTGCCGAGGCAGAAGTCAGTGTTCTGCAGGTGAGGGTGTCCTAGAGAAGTCACCCACCAGAGCTGGATTTAAAAGAGGACTGGATTATTTTATGACCTCTCAGAAAACAGGTGGTTATGTAAGGTCAAATCTCAGCAAGTGTAATCAAATCCCAGTTCTAAGCTGATCACCAGGCAGGGTGTTGGAGGTATTTATTCAAGCACTCCTCCCTGTGTTGTGACTTTCCTTTGAAACGGTCAGAGCTGAAGCTGGGACTAAATTAGGAGAGCTGTGGTATCCTCTCCTCCTCTGCTGACCTTGGGAAATCTCCCTTGCCAGCTGCACCCTGACATTCCTGTGCTAAACACTACTCTCAACAGGGAACTTGCTTTTATACTGGAATTTATGGCTTCTTGCCAGGTTGTGTCCGGCCTCTGGCTAGCTCTTAGGTGCCTTATGTACCTTTGTGCTTTGCCTGTAGCTCGGGGCATGCTGCCTGCAGCTACATAACCTCTCTCTGAAGCCATGAGACAGTAATTACCAGCCTCCCTGTGCCAACATCTTTCCTTTACTGCACTTGTGCTGTTCACATGTTATTGCTCTCACAGCCCTGCCTCCGTAAACCCCCACAGCGTTATTATGGTGGATTCTCGTGGAAGAACTGGTGTGAGAATTGCTGTTCTTCCCACTCCTTCTTTTTCTCTTGTATTGTAGACTTCAGTATATAAAGGAGAAAAACAAATGTGGTGTTCAACAAAAGAGCCAACGGCTATTTAAATTCTCGGTAAATATTATCCAATATTATATATTCACAGAAGCTTAACAAGCAATGAATGTGCAGCATTTGCACATGATGAGCGTTCTCCTCCCAGATCTAATAGAAACACACCCAGAAATAACCCATAGGAGTTTAAGTGGGTGTTGGTGAAAAGTATATCATGCTAAGGGAAAGCATGGCAAGAAATCATCCTACTGGTCATCACCTGCAGTACTGGAGAGAGTCCTCAGAGGAGGATGCTCCTGTGGGACCCCATCATTGCCCTTGACAGCTGGCCAGTGGGGGGAAATTCCCCTTTTTCTTTCTCTCCTTTTCCTTTACTTTCTTTTTCTTTCTCGAAATAACTTTCAGCATTACAGTCAAGGTATGCCATCAGCTGTCAGTGTGCCACAAATAAATCGTCATGTATACAAAAACATCCTTTGTGCAACATGCGCATGCCCTACATGCAATGATGACTGCTAAACAATTCACTTAGTCTATGGTGTGTTTATGATGCCTGACTGGACCAGAAAGCAAGCTGCAATTCCAGGTCCTTGGCACAGAAATATCCTTAGCAGCCTCCCGGTAAGAAGCTTCAATGCACCTTGGAGAGGTGTGTACCTTCAGTGGGAAACAAGAGTGTAGAGGATCCAATTAAAAAAAAAAAAAAGGTTGGAATCTGACAGTGAAAGGCCATTGAAAATAAAAACAAACAAACAAACAAACATTACAACATTAAGCTCTACACTTGTGCAAGATCCTGAGGGGAAAACAGAAGGCTTAGCACTAGCAATACACCTAAGCAATAAAAGGAGAAAATAAAACTAAAAAAAAAAATTGATTCAGATTTTCATCCCCTCGATTTTCCTCTTCCACAGTTATTTCCACCAGGGATCTGCTATCACATGACAGCAAGAGCATTTAGCATCCATGTGTCTGGGAGCTGAGCAGCAGCCCAAGAGACAAGATAATGGAGCAGTAAGAGCTGCCTCCTCTGCCCATTAGTCAAAGGTTCCCAAGGAGAGTGTGAGATGCTCCCCAGAAGCAATCATTTCTTTCTGAAAGCCTCAACTGTTACATGAAAAAAATCATAATCATGGTAGCAAAGGGCTAAACTGAATGAGATGGCACAGCGGTGCTTTTATGTGGTAGGAGGAGGAAAGAAGAATATGTCTGTTGCATGGTGGGAAAACCCTGGGAAGATATGTGCCCCTTGAAGAAGAAGAAAGAAACATTTTACCAAAATGTTTAGAAGAGCTTTCCTTTATTGGGCTGCTGGTTGCCAAGGAGAAAGAATCGATCATTCAAAAAAAACAACAAAAAAAAGATGAGAAAAGGAGCTGTCAGGAAAGAAGACATCTGGAGCTGACTTGTGTACAGTTTCTTCTTCTTAGCTCAGTGACACAATCATTTGCTTCACTGTTTTAAACTGAATAAAGCTCTGGGACTGTCTGATTTCTATTTAAATACAAACACACTTGTTTTATTTTTTAACAAGGCAGTATTACTTCTCTGTTTAGTTCAATGCATGATCATTTTAGAGTGTGTTAGCATGCCATTTAATCACTGTTCATAGGTACCTGGCATGTAATTCATACAGAAGAAATCAATTATGAGAAAAGAAAAATCTGAATAAGACCCTTGAGACAATACCGTGGAAACTGTGTGATTCAGGTACATCTTTAAGAGCAACCACAAGCCCTGATTTATAGCAGTCACACAGATAACCAGATTAACTACCTGGGTTTGTGAAAATAAGAAAAAATGCTAAGTTTTGGTTCTGTGTATTAATGTTGATCTCGTTCTGTAAACATCATTCAGGAGATAAATAATCATATAAATGAAGAAGCAGATATTTTAATTATGGGCAGAGTGAAAACAAGAAAGAAAGGATGCTTTTTAAAATGACCTAACAAACTCGGTGCTATTGTGTCATTACCAACAGCCTGGATGCAGACATTAAGCAAAGTTAGCACACAGAAAGGATGCTCACTAATGATACTGCTTTCTCAGGGGACAGCTTTGCAATGAGCATAGGGATGCTCTTAAACAATGAATCACAAAGCAGTTAGAAACGCCTGAGCTTTTTGTGCTGCATGGCCAAGAACATCAGTCTCCATAGCAGATGGCATGGCATGGCAGAGTCTCATCTGCAAGTCTGTGAACTTTCTCTCCACCATCTCTTCTGTATTTACAAATAAGAATGATAAAAATGTAGTTCTCTCTTTTGAGATCTAATGGTGAAAAGGACTATCAAAAAANNNAGAGAGAGGCGAGGTCTCTCTTTTGGTGTTCCTTTTATTTATACCAATCAGGGAAAAGTTTCTGTAAGTTACTAAAATCATACGAGCATAGCAGTCTTGTGAGTGTGAGATGCTAAGACTCGGTTATCTGTTCCAAGAACAGCCAGACTCACTACTCAGAAGAAAACATAACTCTCTGGTAACTAATGAAGTGTAGGACAGATTGCACAGTTTTATATCATCTGCTATAAAAAGGCCCAGAATGTCCTAAAGCATTTGTGTCTGAAAGCCTGGGGCCTGTATATTCAGACATGCACAAGTAGAGCACCCTTGACTGAATGAGAAAAGCAGGGACTTCATTTTTCCTGAAGAAACCTTCGCAGCGGCCATTTGGCTTGAGGACTTAGTCATGTTCCCAATGCCTAGTTTGTAGCACAGACAGGGCCATTGCTGATAGTTTAGCAGAACCTTATGACTTGATTTCTATTTCCTCAAAGGGCTCTTTTCTCCAGGTTGGTCATGGAAATCTCTCTCTAGAGCCCTGGTAGGGGAAAAACAGACCCCAGCTGCTTTCATCTCTGCCCTCTTGCCAGAGAAGCTTCCAGGGCATGAGTGGAAATGAGTATCAAGATCAAGCTCTTCTGCAAGCTGAGCTTGGAGACACTGAACATAACTTTTGTATTCAGCAGCAGGCACAGATGCCCAAAGTCAGCACACCCTGTTTATTGCAGGCTGTTATAGATGCTTAATCCTGGCACTAAAATAACTGTGTGTGATTTTCTCAAGGAAAAATGATAAAACTCTCCATGAACATGCCTTCCTCTGTGCATTTTTGACGGACTGATTTGCGTGTATTCAAACAACTAAATATCTGTGCCAGGCAAAGCCCAATCCCCTGTATCTGTTTCTCTTTTCTACAGTAGCACAAACGACATGAGGCTTAGGAACATGGTCGGCATTGCAGGAGGACGATTACAGCATGCAAGTCTTCTTTGCAGGCACCTTACTACACTAAGTTTCTCACCAAAATGCTGTTGACATGACAACGTCACTGATCTTCCATGAGACCAATTGACAATCCCATTCTAAATCCAGATCCTACCATGGTTCTCTCACCAAGGATCCAGACTCACTTGGTAGGCTGCTTATCTTCAGAAGTGAAACCAACATTTTACTGCCTGGTAAAATGCTCACTTACAGTTAGGTGTATCTTTGTGGCAAGTGATAAATCTTTATCAATAAGGCACAGTCTCGCAAGCATGTGGCACAAGCTTGTAGAGATACGTTTCAAATGTTACTGTGGCCCACACCAACCACAGCCCTTATCAGCTGCATCCCTGAGACTGTGCCTCAGCTGGGATTTCCTCCCACAGTCCCATGAGCTCAATCGGCCTCTGGAAAAATCACTGTCTTGTAAACTTGTGTTTTCTTTGTCATTCAAGTGATCTGCTATTTCTGGCATAACTACTGTTTCCATGGCTACACCAGCTCATAAATAGGGTCAGAAACCTTGGAGATGTTTTCTAAGTGATTCCTTGGAATAGAGTATAATCTGGCCAGAGGTGATGAAGCTCATGAGTTTTCCTTTGAGGCCACGAGGACTGAACTCCTGCTACCACCCTGACACCGTGGTTTCTGGTGCAGCTTTGGTTTGGATCGAATGACACCTGTTGTGGCCAAAAAAGTTGGCAGTGGCTTTCCTGGGGCCAGGGGAGCAAAAGCCTGGGCAGAGAGGGACGAGGGTTGAGTACTCAGTCCCTGGGCAGGACTTGTCATCCCTCTGGTGTGACAGTCAGGCATGAGCATGAAGCAGGTGCCTCTTGCTCTGAAAAGAAGCTGTGCATGCACAACTCTGAAAAGCAAATGCCACCCACTTTGTGAGGGGAAGGGAGAGAGAGAGGATGGATGGAGAGACAGGACTGATGATCCTGGGACATAAGAAAGAACATGAGAAGTGGGGCCCTTTAGGGAGTTACTGTCATGTTTTGTCATGGTGAAAAAAGTATCTTCATGTGACGCCATGGGAATTTTTTTCCCACAGTCCATTTTTTTAAAAGAGAAACGAGACAGATTTCATTGGGAAAACAGGAAAATAAAGGGAGTATTTTGAAAACAAACAGCCTGAATATATGTAAATTTTTAAGCTTCAGGGAAGGGGAGTAGAGGGCTGTAGAGCTGATTTCCCCAGCAACTTTACCTACATAGGAGAAGGCGGAAGGGGAGGGGGAGCCCCTGGAAACCTGTCTGCAGCAGATGGAGGCATGGGAATGAGCAGCGGGGATGAGAGTGAGTCTGCTGCCAGCAGGCTGCACCTCTTTATATCCACACAAGTGGGTCCCTGCCCACAGTAATCACTTCTGCTGTCAGAAGAGGATGAGTGCAATCAATCTCCATGCATTTGTATACAAGCTCTAGTCATCACAGGGAAGAGAGGATGCCAACACGATGCTGCCCCCATCTTCTTTCCTGTGCCCAGAAATTACTGCACAAGCCTCTGAAAGCTGTGTGATTGTCTTAAATGTGTGGGAATGTGAGTGTGCTTGCTCCTTCTCTGCCAGATTGAAAGCCCCTCAGCTGCATCTAGGATTTACTTCCCAGCTTCTCAGTGTCCACCCAAGGGCTAGGACCTTATTGATTTTTTTAATGTAAGCTAAGAGTCTCACTGAAGGGTTTATCCTGTCTAACTTCAGCCATCTGAAAGGTCAGAGGCCTCAGCTATGGGACTCTTGCTCAGCACCAGTGCAGTGCTGGACTGGTGTTCACTGCGATCACATCAGTGAGAGACTGTCCCTTCTTGGTCACATGCAGTCACACCCCTGGCTGACATGGCTGCTCCAAAATCTCCTCCTCCAGCCTCACCCGAAGACAAATCCCATCCATCATAAACAAACCCACACTTTGGTTTCCTTCTGCCTCTATGTTCCTCTCATGCTCCTCGTGCTACTCTGTTGTCCGGGATTGTTTTCAGTCCTGCCAGCCCTTATCTCATGTTGTGAGGTGGGTGCTCAACAGGGGTGAGTGCAAGGTGCTTCACCAGAGCCAAGAGCCCCTGAGGTTTGTTAACCTTGTGGTTATGCCTCAAGCCAGAC
This sequence comes from Platysteira castanea, assembly GCA_013397175.1. Taxonomy (NCBI): domain Eukaryota; kingdom Metazoa; phylum Chordata; class Aves; order Passeriformes; genus Platysteira; species Platysteira castanea. Next base: position 181,322 of record VYXC01002885.1, read on the forward strand.
TGTTACAGGCCATGACTGAGGCACTGCTGCAGCTGAGGATGAGAATGATCTTCCAGCACACTTTTGCAGGACTCTGGACCTCCTCTTTTCATCCTGAGACTCCATCATCTCTTTCCACATCTCTGACACTGATTTTCCAGGCAGTTACAACAGGCTATTAAAACACACTGGAGATACCAAGCACTTGGTATAAAATAGAATGCATTACCATGCATGGAGTTTTGTTGGCTGAGCTCTACCTCTGAGGGCTCCTCACAGCAGCAATGCTACTGGTACCCAGATGTGACCTAGCTGTTACCTCAGCCCAACACCTGGGGTCTCAGCAGTGACTGGCTGGCCACCCATGTGCAACACAAAGGTTCCCCATTCTCCTCCTGCCTTCCCATCTGCTTCACTGGGGCCCTGGCAGCATCTCAGCAGCATTCCCTATGACTCCCTTGAGCAGACTCAGCCCTGCTGACTGGGCTAACTGCGTGCACTGCTCTGTAAGGTGTGTCTTTGCCCCTGCAGCACCTCTGAGAAGTTTACTGGAAACCCCTCCAGGCATTCACCAGCGCAGGAGAGGGATAGGGAATCCTCCCTTCCCTGACATGTGCAGACATGTGTGTTCCCAAGAAGCAGCGTCACTCAAAGGGCAGGTTATTTCTTTATTTCTCTTTGCTTCTGCAGAGATGTCCCCCCAGAAGCTCCAGAGAAGCCACAACTTTCTTACAGAAAGGGGCACATCACCCCTCAGGAGTGTGCCAAGGCTCTGCTTCTCCTCCAGACCCTGCTGGAGCTGTGCCTGCACAACACTGGTCTCAGAGTGCTCCCCTCACTTCACCCCTGCCGTGTAGACGCCCACTCACGACTGATGCCCTGATGTCACCTGGTGGCAGGGTATATCTGGAGGACAAAGGACGCCTCGAGGCTCTTTCTACACAGGCTGGAGGACGGGAGTTGAATGATTTGCAAGAGGAGCCCTTGGCACTGTAAGTGTTCCCCAGGAGCTCAAAGCAATAGCAAGGGGGGCAGTGGGATGAAAAAAGAACTGGGTGCAAAACCCAGGGAAGAGAAAAGTCCAGATAAAACACCATGGGGGAAAAATTCGAATGTTTGTGCTTGGAGAGTGTGAGCAGATCCAGTAGCTAGGGGAAGGAGTTGTGATTCTTGTGTGGTTGCTTTCTGTTTCCTCTAACATTACAGCAGGTGCTGCAGCAGTGGTTTGTCTCCGAGCTCCCTGGCTGTACGAGCAGGGGCTGCTCAGTTTCTCGTGCTGGGCATCCCTCGGTTGGGGCTCCCTGGAACCCGCTTGGCTTGTGTCCTCAGCTGGCTGAGCCTGAATGTGAGCAGCCCCGGGGGACTGCTGAGGAGCAGCTGGGACAGGCAGCTGGTGTTTCCTGCTCCAGTGCCCAGCCACACATGCAGGGCACTTCAGTGAGGAGTTTATAACGTGATGCTGTTCCTCTGCTGTTACTGAATCCCTGCTTTCAACTGGGGTCGTCTTTCCAGTGATCCCCATTTGGGAATATAGTTCTACTGGAAATTAGTTTCTGTCTTTCAGAGTGCGTTCTCTCACCTGTTCTTGGTCTTAAAACTGCTGCTAGAATGAAGGATTTGAAACCCTGTGTAAGACACAGGAGCAGAAAGGGCTGAACCTGCATGGAGTTTTTCCCATCACTATGATTAGCCACCTCAAGCAGTTGAGACTGGCGCTATGAGACTCCTCAAAGGCACTGGATTCAATACTCCCTGACGAAAGCCTGAAAGGATGATGCTAGTGGCTCTCCTGAGGCCAAGATCTGAGCATGCAAGAAACCCATAAAAAGAATGTGAAAAAAAGGATGTTTCCTCCTGGTTTCTGTCTGCTCATGGAAGAGTATCTGCATGGAGAGCCACGGCTTATGGAAGTTCTGTGTCTGACACCCTGAGGCAGCACAAGACAAATGCACATGGAGGAATCTGTATTTTTGAAAGTTTTGGATGGGAAAGACAAGTCTCTGCACCAAAACTGTCTGAAGAAAATCAAGTGAGGCATCTACATTATCTGCCAGGGACAGTTTCCACAGAGAGTCAGAGATTAAGGATGGGGCAGATTAAAGAGTCAGCATTTGTCAGTAGTATTCAAGCCCCTTTAAATTTAAATAAAACTAAAAGAAGGATGATTAACCTGGCCAACAACCCAGAGGTGGGATTTCTGACGCAACTGAGATAAGCCCATTAATGCGTATTAGGTATAATTAGCATTCAGATGCAAGCAAAGCTCTTACCTAGAGGGTTAAGCCCTTGACTGAGCAGAAATGCTGTCAGGGGCAATTAGGTAACACCTCATCAGAGGAGGGGGCAGAGGAAATGCATGGCAGAGGATCTTACGCCTCAACAGTCTTTGCATCCACAGCCATCAGCTCTTGCCCAGGAGCCTCGTGCTGGTGCTGGCAGAAGCAAAAGAGCTCTGGCAGACCAGGAAACACTGGGAGGAGGCAGCATAGCACTTGCAGAGATCTAGAGGAGACTCAAAACGTTTGTCACCACCTGTTTGATCTGGTACCAAGGACTATCCAAGTAACCTGGTACGGTAAGACAAAAGGCTGTGAAATTCTCATGGGAAGAGATGCTATTGGCATTTCTTCCATATCTGTGATCCTGGGGTTCTTGTCTGGCTGCGTGTTTGTTCCCAAGGTGTGGGAACTGGGGCAGGTTCCATGCTGTGAGGCAGGGGCCACTCCAGCAGGAATGGAGAATTCTTTGACTCTAATGATGGCAAGTGAGTCTCACCAGCTCCGTGGTGGGAGGGCAGCTTGATTCCTGATGGAAGATAGAAGTTGTTATGTGGCATTAAGGTTACTTTCCATCCTCCGTCATTTCTTTTGTGAGGCATGGAGAGAATAGAGGTAGAGGGAGGTTAGTAAGGAAGAAGTTAGAATTGCCCCTAAAGTTAGAAACGTTCCTAACTAAAAGATTCGTTAAGTGCTCTTTATTGAATTCATGCAGGTGAGAGACGATGAAGTGTGATTTGGACAGATCCTTTTTCCTACCAAATCCTGTGTTATTGAATACCTGGTAGATGGATACAACTACTTCAAACTGGGGAAAAAGGAAACTTCAAGACCTCAATCTTTCCATTAGCTATTCCTCTATTGAGCTAAGGTCAGGGACAAAGTGTAGACTCAAGGATGTAAGAGGTTTTGACGCTGAAAGACATATTTGTGGTTAAGGTAACATGCCAGTACACAGCAGAGGTTATTGAAGCAGGGCAGGAATTCAGTTGGAGATGGAGCTCAAAAGCAGCTGTCAAGTTTTGGATGTCCATCCTAAGGGATGGAGATCTGTTAGCTGGTTTGTTTTTTCAGTTGTACTTTTGGGAATAGCCCTTGAGAGTTTTGCGGAGTAACTTTGGTGTCAGATTAACATGGTGCTTAAAAGTGGATGCGTGTCCCTTTTAGTTCAGGAGAGGGGTCAAGCACTGAGGCAGACATCGTGGTGATGAGAATTGCACCTGAGACAGAGGCGTAATAATAGACCTCGGCGCATTAGCAGACTTGTTATGGAGCAGCTTTCTGATGCAAAACATTTTGTTGTAGGGCAGTATCATCTACTTCCTCCCATCCTGAGTAACAGAGAGGCACCAAATTCTGTCTTTGTTTTGGAGGCAAAATGCCTTCATCTCTCAGTTTGGCCCTAAAAATCTGTGAGTCAAAAGGTTTCATCTCTCTTCCCAGCAGTGCAGTCCAGGTCATACCTATCACTGCACTTCATTCTCATTCTGTAAAAGAAGAAAGTGACAGTGTTTGCCTGTCCTGCCACCATGCTGTGGGGGAAAAGAAAAAGCTGTAAATACTGGGCACTTGTTCAGGCGCTGCAGAGATGGCAGCCAAATAAGTAACTTCCATGGTTTGAGCTGATCCCTGTGTTTGTGGGCACAGTGTGTGCCGAGGAAGCGTTGTGTTACACGCGGGGGAATAGCATCTGTGCATACTTCAGCTTCAGACACAACCATCTGCTGCTCCATTTGGGGCTCCTGGAACCTGTCCAGTCTCCTGCTTGGGATATTACAGCTGAGACAGAAGCCTGACCACAAGCAACAGAAGAACTAGCCTGCCTCTAGGTGCTATCATTTGGAACCATCCTACTGCCACCACAGATGGAAAGATGTCCTAGGTGAAGTATTTCCAGACTGCCAGAGACACAGAAATATGGTTCTTCACCTTGCATTGATGTGGAAGTGACACAGGAAGGTTGCTCGGATGATCTTTCTCCTTGTATCCCAAGATCTGCTTTCCAGCGCTTTGGCTATTTCGGGACAAAGATGTGTACTCTCTTTAGACTTAGGAAAAAAAATCTTTGATGACATTTATAGTTCTGAGATTAAAAGTCTGGAGTGTCACTGCAGGTGATGTTGGAGATTAAGCCGGAGTACTATGGCAACCTAACGAGATTAGTCTTTAGAACCAAATCCTGAAGTTAATTCCATCAGTGATTACATCAGCCTGGATGCACAGGGGTCAACACCTGGAGACAGGAGATGTATAACAGTCATGGGGAAGAATGTGACTTCAAGGAAGAACGAAAAAAGTTGCGTTTATTTTTATCCAGAAATGCACTTGTTCAGACCATTCTAGCATATTAATTAGCACAAATTTTGATGAAGGGTTGGAAGCTTCCTTTTGGGCACTGGTGAGAGTTATTGCTGTCCTCTCTGGGAAGGGAGCAAAAGGCTCAGAGCGCAGCACTTCTGCCTATAAGAGAGATGTCTCCCAAACAGAAATTGCTCCCTGATAACTATTTAGCCCCTGTGAAGTGGAGTTTGGCTCATGTACATGGTTGTGAAGAGGGGTCAGCACATGTAATATAATGCTCAAAAATACCAAAATGGGCACATCCTGGGGAAAGTTACACGCTTTACTGTTCTAAATCCTGAGAGATCTGCAAAATTAACTTCTGCCTAAAAGATAGTCCCCAGTGCTTTGCGTTAGCCTTCTGTATAATCTTTCTACAATCTTGTGCTATTTCCCCTAAGTTTGATATTGACAAACATGGAGCCCTAATTGCAGCTCCACCCAGAAAAAGGGCTCATCTAGCTCAGCATCCCATGTCCATCAGTGTTCAAAAGGTAATCCTTAGGCACAAGTATGAGAACAAGTGAAGTATATAAAGGTGATTCCCAAGGACAGAATATTTCTCTAAGCCATACATGTGTCTTCATGGCTCCTGTAGTACTCAGGTCCTGAAACAGTAAGCAAAAACCTCAGCAATGTTATTCCAAGGCTAGCTAGAAAAAAACCCCAACATTGCCATTAAACTTCCTATTTTAGCTAAATTGTGGGGCAAGCTTCTGCAGCAACCTGTCTCCAAGAGTGCAGCTGTGTTTGAGACAAAAGAAGGTGTTAGTCTCCATGACTCTGCAGTCATTGCACCATGGGGTTAAGTGTCTTTTTGGCCCTAGCTCAAGTGTCCTTTGGTTGGCATCTTAATTCTAGCCTGCCAGATGAAAGGCAGTGCTACCCTGCCTAATTTCTATGCATTACAATCTTTCTTTATCTTTAATGCCATTATCTTTAATCCTGCCACAATTATATTTTCCATAATTCTGCCAACTGACTACTGATACCTAGAAAAGATAAGCAGAGTATTGTGTCAGTCCTTGCTGTTATCTTGCAGACAGAGGGATCTGAGAGAGGCGCGTGCCTGCCGCTCACAGCCCAGCGATGAGCGAGACCCCAGCCGCCAACCTCAACACCGGAGATGCTGCAGCTGGTTCCACCACACCACGCAAGGGGCCTCCCAAGTTCAAGCAGAGACAGACAAGGCAGTTCAAGAGCAAGCCCCCCAAAAAAGGAGTAAGAGGGTAAGGGAATTTTGGAAAGAAAAGAAACCCTGCTAGTTGAGTAGCTCCCCACTGCTACATTGTGCTTTTGTGATACCATCTTCCTTTGGGCAAGGAGCCAGAAGGCTTTCCCCTGCCCCCCAGGTGCCATCAGCTCTCCAGCCTGGAGCTGCTTCTCTTCTGCTCCCTACCTATGAATTCTTCTTCCTTGGCTGGGGGTTTAGGACATCTCCCCTTTCCTTGCTGCTGCCCCAAACTCACTCCTTACCTGCTCTTTTGTCTCCTAGGTTTGGAGATGACATCCCAGGCATGGAGGGGCTGGGCACAGGTAAGCTCTGCAGGATGTTGCTGTCATGCCCTGCTTTAGCACTAATGCAGACAAACTTCATCATGGGAGAGGATTCTGGGGCGGCCCCTGTTTCCCTGGCCTGTCTGCAGCTCTCAGGGTCACCAGAGAAGACTGGTTCTATCTCCCCAAGCTGCCACGTTCATGCTTATGCTTACATATGCTACAAGAAGGAAAGACCATTTATGTATGCTGCAGCTTCAGGCTACTTACTTTGGGCTGCAGAAGTGCTTGTTTGTTTTCTGTTAGTACTCTGGCTAAGAATTTCAGCAGCGTGAGGTTCTCAAAGAAATGCTAAATGCTAAGCTATTAATACCAAAAATCACAGAAACTAAATCCCAGATGGTTAAGTATTTGTGTTGTCATCGGAATCCTAATTTTAAGAATTTCATGTACCCATCTGGGATTGAGAAACATGCATTGGATGAGCTGTAGCCAGTCAGAACTCTGAAGTATTGATAATAAGAAAGTTACAGATCCTGAGTGTTGTAGCCCAAGTTACTCAGCATCTGATTAAAAACTGCTCATGTCTTCGAGGACATCACAGTTTGGCTACAGGTAATTTATAAGAACAGTAGAAACCACATAGCTGGAATGAATTTTTACACCAGTTTACATAGTCACTGAAGAGACTAGGAAATGCTGGCTTGCTTTTTCTCACAGAGAGAAGGTACACTGATATGGTTTGGTCTGACAGGTAGTACCAGATTTGAAATGTTCATCTGTCCGCTTAACCTTCAAATGGAGTCTCATTCTTGTTCATGTTTCTTGAGTAAATCAGCCTTTCCATTAATAAAAAATAAATCCAAGGAGTGCACTGACAAGAACTCATTTGTCATTTTCTCTCTTTTGCAGATATCACAGTGATTTGCCCATGGGAAGCTTTCAGCCATCTGGAGCTGCACGAGCTGGCCCAGTTTGGGATCATCTAAGGTGTCATCATCTCTACTGGTGTCACCTGGTGACTCCACAGATCCCAGAATGGTCTTCACCACCTTTGACACTTATTTTTGGCCCTTGCATCAACTTGCTTATGGGCAGAGTGGTTTTGTAAGAGCTAGTTATGAGAAACTTAACTTTGCAGATTAATTTGGCAAAGAAGTTATTTGGGACCCTGAGCAGGCCCCATGCTCCATGTGATGAAAGTACTGAAAAATGTCTTAATGCCTCCCTGCACGATATTCTTTCTTCTCTCACTGTCATAGATCTTCAATGTTTATGGTGATACAGGGAGGCTGTATTTTAACTTTTTTCCTGATTAGCTGAGATATTGTGTGCATGTATGTCCAGACCTAATTAAATCAGCCTATTCTGAGTTCTTCCTTCCCCCGTTTTCTTCAGCTTTCTATATAGAATTTCCATGGGTAGGTCCCCGTGTCATTTGGGCCACCAATTATTTGCTCAGAGTACATCTGTAGAAAACAGCACTAGAGTCACCAGTCCAGACATTAGGTTGTTTTCCATAGGAGATCCTTCCCCAGGGGCTCACCATAAGGAACGTGATGCTAAGATTCACCTCATCAGCAAATGGGGAAAAGGGCTTGCAAATGCTGTCTCTGCTGCACTGCCCACAGACTATGAACCATGAGAGTCTGCCTGTTCTCATACTGTTAAATGAAAATGTGTGTGTCTGAGATCAATAGCTAAGTGAATTAATCCTATTATTCATTCCTTTGTGGCTGCAGCTCCAAAGAAGCAGCACTCCAAATGACGCTGCATTTCCTCTCCTTTAATGGGAAGCCCTGTGTGACCCTTGCACTGTCTCCATGCCCGTACATATTTACATGAGACATTTGCTCCCCAGGACAGGCTTGCTGCTGATTAAGACAGAGAATCCTTATGACCTGTCACCAGACTGTGGCAGCGGTTCTGCCACATCCAGCAGAAAATGGCATTGCAGTAATTGCTCCCTCTTCCCCGTATTTAGCATAGGACAAGCCTCCCTTCACACTGGCCCTCATAAGCAGGAAGGCTTTTCTCTCTTCACTCCCTGGCAATTTCAAGCTCTGGAGCTCGTTTGGACAAGCAGGCAAGTGGTGTCCCCAGAGAGAAGCAACAACAGAGCAAGTGGGGAGGCAGGGGAAGGGTAGGATGTGTACATGCAGGTAAGCACAGAGAGAATCCACTTAACCCCATCGATCTGTGTCTCCCGGTCTCTGGCAGCCTGAGTGCTGCCAAGTGGTGAGGCACCCGTAACCACTTAAATGTTCAGGGAAGGCACCGAGACTCCCTAAGGCCCCGGCATTAAGGAAGGGCTTTTGGCTTGTTTGCAGGCAAGGAGCAAGTTTATTGTAGCTACATAATATTCATAAGAGGAGGTGGAAATTTTAATCATTGCCTTTAGCTTGAGAAGTCTCGTCACATAAGAACTGCCTCCCCCTATCTTATCTTTCCTATGCTGAACATGTTCATGGGAGCAAGGAGTGATTGTGGAGAGGAGAGCAAATCCTGTCTAAACGACTGATCCCCACGCAAAAAGCGTTGCTATAAATCCATGGCAGTGCTATAGTTATCTGCTACTGTTATTCCAGAAATAAAAGCTAGCAGTTTTCAGTTAAAATATAGCTTGAGCACCAAAAGCTAAAGGAAATTAATTCCTGTTGGCAGTCCAGAGTACAGCTTTTACTATTCAGCACTCCTGCCATTAGACACAGCAGTAAACCACGGAGTGGTTCAGAACCACAGCACTATCACAGCACAGAAGTCATGTACCATTTAGCTAATTGCAGCCCACAGTTATTTCCTTGGGCAGAGGCAGTCTGTCCTTTCCACTTACTTCCAATTTCTCCTGCCTTTCTCACCTTTTAATGCTTTTCTTCTTTCCCTAAGTGTTCTTTATCTAAATGATGTTTTATTTACCTTTCACTATAGGGGAACTGATTTCATCTTTTTAAGCTCATGTACTAGCCCTCTCCTTCTGCAGTTAAATGTGACTGTTCCTATGGCAATATTCTCATGCTGTCCCTCACATTATCCCATCCTGTTACATATGATCCTCATTCTACCTTCTCTTCTCTCTGGGAAAAGACCCATTGGATCCAGTTTTGAATCCTTCAAGCTGGCTGCCTCTATTAAAATTGAGTTTTCCCTTCTTAAAGATTTGTTAATCAGAACAAAACCAAGATAATTTTAATTAGTCCTTTTGCTCCTTTTTCATCTCAGACCTCAGGAAAACAGTCCACAGACAGTGAGATACTTTGTCAGAAAATACTGGGGTAAAAGCAAAATTCTTCTTAGTCCAGGGACTGAAGTTTTAGCAAATCAGAAGGTCCTGGTGTAGTTCCACGTCTGACTGCCATACCCCCAGTTCCCATCAGAGAACTACTCCATTCTCCTTCTTAGAGGAGTCCAACAGGAATGCACACATAACCCAGCTCTCATGCTTGGCTGATGAGCTGTATCAGAAGAGGGATGCTTTGAGCCAACACAGTTTGTTAGTTATTTTAAAAATAATTTCTATTCATTAATAGGGATTACATTCATTCCTTTACTTGTAAGGAATTTTGAGACTTAGAAGAAGAGTCTTAAAACACGCTCATGGTTGTTTTGTCTGAGGTTCTGAGTTTTTTCTAAGGAGCCATAATTCCTGAAACTTCCATTTTTCAGTGAGAGATGGCTATGGTGCAAGAAAGCAAATGTGTTAAAGTAGCTTGTTGAAGGACTTCAGTCTATGTGCATTGTAATATGTTATTCTCTGTTCTTTTACTATAAAAACACGTCAAATGGAACAAAAATTAATAAAAAACGTTTAAAAAATCTTAAGAATGTAGTCTGACTTGCTTACAAAAAATAGCCAGGGAAAGGCAGATAACTTAGCTTTTCCTTCTGAAATCCTTTCCTGGGGAAAGCCCTGAAAGTCACTCATCACCTCTCATTAGAGAAAAACAGCTATTTATCTCCAAACAATAGGCAATAAAGACTGACTGTGATATCATCTGAGAAGCAGTTTTTCTTGAGTGATGACTGGTGTATTCTCCTAAAAGTGTAGCACATGGCTTCCTTCAGGCTGAAATCTTTTGGTCAGTTACATCTTCTGGGTGGGACGCTGTCCAAATGAATGTCTGCGTGTTTTCTACCCTGTAGCAGTGTCAATGCCACTTAGTTCCTTCTCATGGCCACGATTGCAAGACAGAGCTGCAAACACTCATCTCCTCTTGCTTCTTGCTCTTGCTGAACTTTCTAAGTGTTCATAGGAGTTTCAAGATGGTCAAGCGCAATTGCGTTCTGGTGTTATGCTGTCAAATCTCAGCCTCACAAGTGTTTTCCTTCCTGCCATCTTTGGAGTTTTTTCTTGCAACTCATCACTGAGTGTCCAATTGAAAGTCTTTTGTCTTTGAATGTCCTCCATCCTGTGAGATATGAATATGAGTTGTCCAGGACTCCCTGTGTGAGGGCCTTTGTAAACCCCTTCCCAACTGCATTTTAGAAAGCCAGAAAAGTATCTTCTCACATGGTTATGTCTACTTAAAGCAGTAACCAACTTTTAAGATTGAGTCCCATCCTCACTGACCCCAGTTTTTAACGCTAGTGAGAAAGTTAATTAAACCCAAATCTCTTCAAGAAAAGAAAAATGAACCTTGGAAGAAGTAAGAAGCACTTGTTTTGCTTCCCCCCTTTCCATCCCCTGCAGTATCTAAATCACCTCAGGAATCTCAGTTAAAAATAAATAATAGAAAATATAATTAAAAGAAAAAATCCAAACCCTCAGTGTAAGCTGGATTCTTCAGGACATCTGGAGAGCGTTAGTGCAAAATTACCATGCTCCAGCAGTTTTTGAATCAGTACCTCACTCAGTATCAAGCCACTGTCATGTTTTCCTATAGTATTGATCAATAAGGTGTAGGCCAAAAAATGTACCTTGACATTATCACTCTGTGTTTTGTGGGGCATTTTTCTATTTTATGAATGGGATTATAAGAGTCAGGTAAAATAAGAGTACCCACCACCTATAGGTCTTCAATACCTGATTTTTCAGAGTATTTAACATTTTATCTTGAAGTTTAAAATGCAGCTGTCATTAGTTGTGGTTGCATCTGTAAGTACTCATTAGTGAATCTCATTCTCTCTGAGTCAGATCTCACTCAGACGGTAAGATCCAGGGCCTCAGCTTGGAGATCTGAGGAATAAGAAGTCTGTATTTTTGAAAGCATTTATGTAATGCTCCATAGGGTGGGGAGGTTATTCCAGCCAACAGTCTGTTTCAGCATCACCACACCACTGTGATGCAAACCCAGACAGATTTGGAGAAAAAAGAAGAACAGAAGATTATGCAACTAAAATGAAAGATAGTATCACATGCTTATAAATGTGCTCAACTCTGGAATTTCCTCATACCAGTCTGCTTAACTTTGAAACCTTATTCCCAGTCCCTATAGTGCTGTTAGGGCCGTTGAAGCTAGGACCAGCTTAGTACCCTGATGTTAGGCACCTGCCCCTCCAAAGTTTGTTCTGACATCCCAAGGCAGGGACCATTTATGGCTTTGAGCTTTTTCCACACCAACTGTGATCCACCTGGAGGGAGTCGGATGGCTGAAGCCTCTGCGCTGGGGGTATATAACAATCGAATTCTGTCAGTTGCAACTTTCAACTTCCCTTTAACTTGTGCTCTCACATTTTATGCTATTCATTTTCTTGAAGTTTAGCTTAACTGTGGAGAGAATTTCAGTCGTTTCTGCCCCTGCTGGGTGAAAAGAATACCTTCTCTATTAAGGCTCACTGCCTCCAGGAATTTTCAAACACTTTCTTGCCTCTGGCATTTTTCTGAGGGCCTCTTACATTCCTGAGGCTGTAAATGAAGTGGCCAAGCATAGCAACCACCAGCACATACTCAGCATACAACAGACTGTCCAGATGGCAGAGCAGACAAGGGACATGACAGAAATAGATGAACTACACCACCCTGTGAAGAGTAGGACTTTAGACAGGGGGGCACTGGGAGTGAAGAATGCTTTTGGTACCCTGAGAGGTCAGGACAGTGGTCAGCACAGGAAAAGTGCACAGGAAGGAAAGATTCCCTCAAGAAGACCGTGGAGAAGGAATGTGGCGAAGCCCCAGAAAGCTGCCTGCCAAAGCTGTAGACTGGGCTTTGCCCTATGGTCTGTGCCAGACAAGGAGGGTACAGCAGCTGGCCAAGGAGCACTTGCAGGAATTCTGAGCCTGTTATGAGACTGAAGAAGAGCATCCACACAAGGTACAAAATGCTTACAAAGCACTGAGCAAGCTGAGCTTGGTTCCTTACCAGACACCTTGCTCTGTCTGGGAGACAGCGGCTGCACAACCATCCAGGAAGAAAGAGAGCCTGCAGAAAACACATCTAAGTGTGGGACCTCCAAACTACCACTACAATGACCTTGTAATCATGGGTGACAGAGTAGGTAAGCAGGAATAACATCAATGAGAGAATCTGTATCTTGGGCTATTAGGAGAACTCAATAAACCCGTGTTTTACTTCCCCTCACCCCTGGACAGGACACCAAAAGGAGCAACAGATAGAAATCCCAGGATCATTAAAATCCCTGCCATTGTAGGCTTCTGGAACACATCTTTTGGAAGTGTGACCTAGGCAGGCTTACAGGGGCTGTAGAGGGGCACAGCAGGCTGTAGACAGATGGGAGGCAAGGCCAGTCTCTCAGCCATACAGAAGTTTCTGCCCCACCGGTGACCTGAGGCACAAATTCCCACTGCTTGATCAAAACACCACATTGCTTTCTCTAGGCACAAGCAGAAGACAAACTCATTTGCTCATCTCACAAGAGCTATCTGGATTCTAGCCAGCTCAAATCTGTATCATCCAGACAGCTGCTGGCATGGGCATAGCAATCTTGCATCTGTCTGCACCAGGGAACTGGCTGCAAGTCTGAAAGTAAGGGAAGAAAACTAACAGAAGGCAAACCATGTGGAAAACAACAAGTTGTATTAGATCTGGCTTTAGCAACTGCAGTTTTACCAGAAACATTCTCTGGGATCGAGGTCTTTCCACACTAGGCACTTTGTAGGTACATCACTGTGAACTAATGAATTAGCTATAGCCCTGTTCTCCAAGCAAGTGTGTTACTCCAGCCTGTGGATACTGAATTTCACTACCAAGGGGGCACTGCAGAGATGCAGCACAGTCAGTCTTGAAAATGTCAGTACGTGGCCAGGTCACATATAGACAGCTGGGATGAGGAACACGCAGATGGAGGCACTGGGGAAAGTCCTTTCAAGCACAAACCTTAAGCTAGATGATCTGGTAAGCACCAGTCTCAGACAAGAGCAAAGGAAAAGCAAGGCAGCAATTACACTGCAATTAAATATGGTCAGCAAATGAAGGAATTTTGAACCAAAGCTGCCTGTACCTAAAGAGTACCACAAGGAGCTATATTATGATAAATCTGAGAGGATCTTAACACCGTTGCATCCCCATCCAGAAGGCTCCATTCAGTTCTAGGCATTTTGTGGACAGAAGGTGATAAACTGTTCTACATTTTGAACTCACGTAGAAGGAGGATAAGAGTAAACAAAAACGAAGAAAGGAGGAGTAAGGATTCCACAGCCATCAGGGAAGTTGTTCCAGCATGCACAGCCCCCTGAAATAGTCAAATGGAGTTATGATTCCCACCTGAAGGTAGTTGTAAGGTATAGATAACAAAGGAGGACAAATATAAGTGAGGATGAAACAAGGAAAAATTATCTGAAAATAACATCAAAATATTAAGTAGCTGTTATCAAGAAGTCCTGACAAAAACCTTCCTTGGGAAAACTGGGCTCTTGGCCCCATGGGAACTGGGAAGGCTCTGATACTCAGTACATTTGTGACTGCAAGAATCCCCTGCAGAGAACATCTGGTACAGAACAGGCATAGTTCCTGCAGAAGTCCGGGCAGTCACCCCAGGCTATCTCCATTGCTGTTGTCTCTCAAGCTGTACACTAGTGATGTATAGAAAGTAAGTTTGATTTTCATAGGAAATTCATGCTCAGTCGTTAAAATATCAAAGCTAAATACATAGGAAGCTCTGTTCAGCAGCCATCTGTAAGCTTCAGATAACAATACACCAAGTCAGATGCCGAGTTCTCAGCTGCTGAAAAATAAGTATGAAAAAACCAGCAAAAATCTCAAGCTCAAAACAAAGAGCATGGAAGCACACAAGGTATTTTAGTTTCACTCTTCACTGAGAACTGCTTCTTTGGAAAGTACAGTAAGATTTTAGTCCCACATCCCACCCTTAGTGCCAGATTTCTCACTTTAGAAGGCACAACACGCACATCGTTGTGTGTAATGCTATGATATGTAATATTTCTTTTCTTTGCTTCAGTCTGGAACTATTTCCCTGAAAGGTGGAATAAAGCTTTGAAGCTTTATCCCAGCTATGTAAACTTTTCGCATTCATTCATAGTAATGCCTAATCCCATTTTAATCTTAATAAGCTCTTTAGTGCAATAATATCCTATGGCATTAAAGCATTCCTTGAATTAAAGCCAGGATTCTCTTTGGAGTTTTTGCACTGACTTCCATAACCTTTGGATCAGGTCAACCTCCAAAAAAAAAAACAAAAAAAACCCCCAACCTGCTACAAACCAGTGAACTACCTGACAGAAAAGGCTTTATAGTTTTATATTCTCCTACAATAGCTTTTCTATGTATATAAAATCTGCATTCATAAGAATTTCAGAACTTCCAGGAGCATTTATCTGGAATAATTAGCTACCCTGATCCCAAGATGCTGTTGATAAACTCTTAAGGAAGAAATATTTCCTTACGCTCAATACCCAGGCCCGGGGCTGATACAGTGATCCAACATGAAAAGCTTGAAGCCTTTGGGTGCTTATTCTCAAAAGAACATTATCTCTTGATCTAAGTGAGCCAGTTATGAACTGGATTCCCAAGTTCCTTCAGACAAAAATGATACAGATAAATTTAATATGAACTAAATTGCAGACAAAAGGAAGTAATAGCTAGTTATAATTATTTAGTTACAGAGGAAACTTTAAATCACCTCTTTCAAAAGTCTGAGAAAAGTTATGCTGTGGGCACCACCTGGAATTTCTCTCTGAGTCTCAAATAAATATCCCAAGTATTCCCAACAGTACAAACCCTCTGTCTTGTTTTCAAGCTGTAGTTGTGGCTGGGAGCTACATAACAGTGAAAAACCCATTCTCTGCAACTCATGTGTCTTCACTTTGACTTTACTTAAAAATGAGAAATCTGTCTCGTAGCCCCTTCAGTCCCTCGAGCTTTGTGACAAGGCACTGAATGTACACAGGGAGGGTAAATCAGTCCTAAGCTCAGACACAAATCCAGATCAAGGGGGTTGCTTTAAAAGTTGCTGCTCACTGACTGGGTTAGAGAAGATGACCTCTTTGGCTGCTCCAATTGTCAAATGAAATACAGTTCACGGTGACGTAGGCTTGCACATATCGTCCCTGCTTGCAGCAAGCTCAGAGCACAAGAACAACTCATTGCTGCAGCTCAGCTGCTGAACAGTACTCAGTAACCCTAAACAGCTTCGTTATATTTCATCAGGGGTCCTTAACCCCTCTTTGGTTTACTAAAGAGATGGCCAAAAGACCATTTGATCAAACCCAGAAATGTCTTCATGGGAACATATTTCTGATAGGAAATGAGTCTTTCTTAAACGGAGCAGAAAAGTAAAATCATATCTGGTGGCTGGTTTGGCAAATTCAGATAAGAACCACATTGCTAATTTCTCACAGAGGCAATAATGAAACTCAGAAACCACTTTCCACATGATCTGTGCCCTATAAGTCTTCAAACCAAGAGTGTGTGACAGGAAGGTGGATAGATATGCTGAGGGTAACATCTGTGGCTCAGGCATTTCAGAGCTCTTGTGCAGGACCACTGGAGAAGCTTTCAAGTCAGAACTGTACAGGATGTCATTAGGATGATACCAGCTGTGTTTGACAGTCTAATACCCATGCTTACCCACTGGTGCACAGGTGGGATCCCATGAGCAAGAACTGTGTTCGGATGCGGTAATCTGTATATTCATACAAAAGTATTTGGAAAATGGAGATTGGCATGTATGTTAAACTAATGCCGTTGAGCCTTACACAGGCACCGCAAAATTTCTATCCTGTTGGTATGGAACAGGCAAAACAGGTCTTCACTGCTGCCTGCTAATGTCTAATTTAAATAAGAAATGTCCAGAAAGCACAAGAATTAAAAGTCTCTACCAAATCGGAAAAAAGTCCCTCAGACCCAGTACTTTGTCTCCAGCTGTAGCCAGTAATGGTTGCAAAGGACAAGGTACAAATTACATGCATAAGAGCATGTCACTAACACATCTAGTAGCTTCCAGTGATTTGCACTCGAGGACATAGTGAGCCAGAGCTGATGTCTTTGTGTACAATAGCACCTGGTAAACTTTTCTTTCATGATGCTTAGAGACACTTTCTGAACCTATAGGGACCTTTACTATCTATTGTACCCTTAGTTAAGGAGTTCACACAATAAGCCCTCATACTTAAAAGAGAAGTAAATCAGATCCGTGACCTTTCTCTCTCAGAATGCATAAAAACCCCCACCTCATTTTAATTGCTGGTACCTGCAAGTTTCCTCAGTGCTTCCCTTGGAAGAGACAAGAGTACTATATTGACAAAAGTAACCTATTCCTATTACTTTTGGTGCTCCAAAGCAGACGATGTTGTGGTCATACTTTTTTTGGCCTGTAGTAATGAACTGCAAAAGTTGGCTTCCAGTTTAGAACATTGTTACTTGAAAATTATTAAAACTCCAAATTATTTCTTGTCTAGAAAGGTCACGACAGCTTCCATATTTAAATATAGTTACAGAAGGCAGAAGGAGGGAGGTTTCCTTTTAGGTCAGTGTTACTAAGAGCAGTATTTTAAAAATTCAGATAGGACATGGTGAAGATAAGTAGAAGTTACTGGATGTTGGTTAAGTAAATTTCCTGTAGGCAGATAAAATAATCTTTACAATTACTCTGTTCTAGCAGTAGCTTCAAGATTAAAACAATACACTTCACAGCCATTCTCTACACACAGGATCAGAATCATAACTGCTGAAAATTGACCTTTTTCCCATAAGTCACCACATTGACTGCAGCTGGTCACAAGACCAACTTTCTGGGTCCTTGGGAGAAGCTCGGGTGGTCTTGTGTTCACTGTTTCAAGGAACTGTGTTTCTTCCAGCAAGTAGTCTCTTTGCACATTTTGTTTTTGAGGCAACACCAATCCAAGCATCAACCTCCAGCTTCTCCAGAGTGTTGGCAGCGGATCCCAGCAGTAAAACCCATCTAGGCTCATTGAAACAGTGGAGCTGAGGGCTTTACAGTGGAAAGAGACATGAAGTTCTTAGCCTTCATTACATAATTAATAAGAAGGAACATTTTTGAGAAGATGAGGTAGCTGTTGGTTAAATATTTTAGCCATCTATGGGAAACCAGAGGAGATTGCTTCGTGCTCACTAATATCTTAACTGAGCATATTACATTTCATGGGTTACTCAAAGCAAAGTTAAGGTGGGGAATTATAGCCTCAGAAAAGCTGGCAGGACACACCTAGGACAGCAACTGGGTAATTAACCCAGCAGGTGCTGTGCCCAGCAGGTAGGGTCCACACTTGGTATAGCAGAAGCAGAGGGAAAACTGCAATTCCCAAGGGATTCAAAACAGAGACGCTACTAATTTATTTGTAGCAAATAAGGTTTCATTAACAAGAGGGTAGCCAGGACACCCCTATTCCCTCAGAGCAAAACCAGCTGCAGAAGCAAGGCCATGTCAGATTTGCAGTGAGCAGCAGCATTGCTCTTGTTCTGGTGCTAGAGGCAGCAAGGCTGCAGGTGTGGGAGGGGTCACCCTCTCCAGCTCTCACTCCCCATGCCCTGCACTCAGCTGCCTCCTTTAAGCTCCCTTTGGAAGTTGGTGACAGTGGCTGCCAAGCCTGTTCTGCTCTCTTGGAGCTCCCGATGTGGTTGTACTGGTCCTGCCTGTTGTTCCTCCAAGGGTTGCTGTGCCTGGCTTCCCCTCTGCACGCAGGGCTGGGCGCTCAGCTCCTGGCCATGCCAGACTTCAGAGATGTCAACACAGAGACGTCCTTATTGAGGATGCAGCCTTGTATGGTTAGACAGAAATGTCAGTGGTGTATTGTGAGAACTGGAGCTATAAATACAGAAAAAAAGGGTAACTTTGGTATGTTTTTCCACTTAAATTTTTATTGGACTTTTTAGAGCCAGAAATATCAGAAGGCTCATTTAATGACAATGGCATTCTTCAAGAGTCTCTGCAAAAACTGAGCCCTAAAACCTCTGCCCTATTAGCTCATGCTTCTCTGGCCTTGAGGCAAAATCATTCTGAGTGAGACTGTGCAAAGTAAAGACCCTTTTGAGCTTGCCATTTCTGACTCTGAAACACAGGGAAGTTCCCCATCCGTAGAAACATTTATAGGCTTTTCCAAAGCTGATGGAAGAGGCATCATAGGATTAGTAGTACCTAACATTTGAATGCAGAGCATAACGAGTCCAGCTGCCCCCACAACCCACCCTGCCATGCAGAAGGGGAGCAGTACTACAGTACCTGGTGCCAGGAGCAGCACAGGATGCCAGGATGCGCATCCACAATGATGTCTTTGAATCTCAGGATAAATTCTCCCTACACGGAAGTATTTCCTGGAGTAGGAAAATGAGTAGTAAGCCCCTCCCCAGCTGCTGGGATGCAGGCACTTGGAAAAAAGCAGTGTTATAACATGAGTTTTGTCTTTTGGCAGCTGTTCCATAAGTAAGAACTTCCTGGAAGCAAAGAAAAGAGGTCTTGTGAAAATATTTTGTACATTTAACATTATCCAAGTATTACCCACAAGTGCAGAAGGAAACAGCAGCTGGGTCCTGGTTTTGGCCAGAGAAAGTCATAGTCATGACTTCGAATTATACAAGCACAGAGATACAAATAGCTTGTTTTTATTTATTTTGTTTTCTGAAATCTATCAAAATAAACATCTTCAAGACTATAAGGCTTCGCCAAAAGTCAAAAATACAACTGAAGAAGAAAGCAATAGCTACAGACTGCTCCTAACCCAAATTTAACATAAAAAACCCCAACCTAGCCACAGCAGAGGAACTAGTGTTTTCTACTCCACAAACTCACTTACCTCTCTCCTCACCTCACCAAGAAAATGTTTGAATGCATAAAGAAATTAAGAACATAATTCATTATCATACTCTAAATGTCACATAGACCTTTTGTTGTCTATCAGGTTCTTTTTGCCATGCATACTCCACTGTCTTGACCTGACAACCACATCTTCTGTCTCAAACAACATACTAAAGCATTTTTGAGGCATGACCCTGATTTTTCTGCTGAAGGGCATGCTGTGTCCCAGGAACATGCAAGGCACAAGCAAAGATAATTATTAAATGATTTTCAGTCTGTGATCTATAGTCTGCAGGGACTTCATGAACTATTTCTAAAGAATCTGGGAAAAACAATCAAGGCAAGCAAGATTCTTGTCACTGTGCTTTGATTTCATGGTCAGTCCACTAGAAAATTTTTTTGAAATGTTTGGGGAAAAGATAGAAGAAATCATCCAAGGTTGGAGTCAGTCTAGAAAAGTCCATGAAACCACCCAAAGAGCAGGAAATTGTTTCATACATTCTATTTTCTCAACTATAACTGTTTCAACTAGCTGAAACATGAACCTATGGTGATTTTATATAGCTTCTCAGCAGCATTTTGCAGTCCATGCAGAATTCTTGCTGCTGCACCAATTTTCTCAGCAGCATCTATGCCAGATAGCTTAAAGCTAGTGCAGTGGTTTCATCACCTTTCAGTGCTACTTTATTTGAGCTGTTGTCATTTCAGTGAGCCAAGAGGCTTTGCTTTTATCTTAAAAGTAGGAACATTGTTGAACTTTTTGTTTTTTGCACCACAGATCTGCTATGCTGATTTACACAGCCAGCCCCAGATCTTCTTGACTCATTAAGCATCACCAGAGCTACTCCATATTGTCTTAATCTGGGTACAGCCATCTTGCAACGGAGAGACTAAAATAACCTCAGCTGCGTTAGTATTTGTCATGTTGTCTGTTCCACCACAGCTCTGTTTGGTGCAGAAACAGGCAACAGAGCCTGGTGCAAAGGTTGCAGAGTTAGTGCCCGGGAAAATAGCTCTGCTTTGGGAAACAGCCTACCACCTCAGCACAGCAGCCTGGTCAGCTAATTTTCCTGCAGAGAAAAGGAGTCACCAGCGAAACTGCTGTGCTGTTCTCTAGGTTCAGACTGCTATCTCAGCACAGCACTGCTCAGGTATTGCAGCTCTAACTGGAGCTAGCCCAGTACATCTGAGCTATGAAATACAGACATGACACCCATGTGCTAGTCTGGAAATCACTGAAGGGATGCTGAGTATTTTACACAGACCACATCACCTCTAGACAACATGTTTCCACAAAGAAGTAAATGAGAAAACAACAAAATATTTTTCTATCTCTCGTGCTGTGGAAATGTAAATCCAAGTTCATGGTCTTTAAGAGGCTATACAATCAGGATAGCTGATCTCTAAATGCTCCTGCTTATTAATGCAGTTCTGTAGGTTCAGAGCTTGACATCAGTAGGCATATACTGTCTGCTCACCTTCCCTTTTGTAGAAGCTCCCTAAAGCATCTTCCCCATCAGCTTTTCTCACTTCCTCCCCTATTTCTGTGCCATTCTGGAAAGCTGGTCACTGTTCCTCCCAGCACTGGTGTCATATTGTTGCTCACAATCAGCCTGCATTCCACAATTTTGGGGTGTAACCTCAGAGCTAAGGAAGACTTCTAGCTGCACTGTATCTTACAGAGACCTTTCTAAGACACAAGACCCTTCAGAACCTGGTTATCCCAGGGCATGCATGTCCTGGATGGCTGAGTACTAAATCAGAGGCAATCTTCACTGGAAGTCACAAACTTGGACACTGTACTAACACTGAAACGCATCAGCCCTGATACCACTGCTCTTCCACCAGGCCCTAATCACCCCAGATGGCAATGCTTTCATTAACTTCTCTGTTCTCTGAGTACAGCCAAGCTCTGTGGAGTTTATAGCTAAGGAAAAATTAATTATTGTTTCATTTTTAAAAATCAGAAAAAGTAATTGACTTACTAAGTAAACCCCAAGTTTACACAACAGCCACACAGCCAGCAGCGTCCAGTCAAGAGGGAGGAGGAAGGAGAAGGGATTAGACACATCAGCCCTAGACCGACTGCCACGTCCCTACCTTGTTCTTGTTCATGTACTTAGATTCCAAGGTAACGTCTCTGATTTAGAAAGCTTTTGAGTCAGACCTCTGAAGGCTGGAAGTACCACTGTGGGCTTGCCCTGCATCCTTCCCTAAGGGTTCACTGTCGGAAGATATCCGAAACACAACAAGAGGGGTGTGAAACCTTGGGCCTGGCCCTTGGCTTATGTTGTAAGCAATTTCAGAAGCTGAGGAAGGAATTTCTGTCACTTCTGCTGCCCCTGTAGTTAGAAAAAGACTAGTGAAAAATGTCCAGTGAAAAATCAGTGAAGCTAGTAGAAAACTGGCAGTCTGGGTAGAAGACCATGTGGGCACAAGCACAACACTGGGAACAGCAGCAGGGATTAGCCAAGGGGAGGGGGAGGACAGGACAGGGAAGGAAAATGTGGCAGAGGGAAAAAGGGAGAGAAACTATTATCTGGAGATCATGTTCTGCCCTAGATGTGGCCAGGTCTGTGAACCTGGTTATGACAGATTCACAGAACAGTAAAAATCTAGAGGAGCCCCTTTGCTGGGTGGGGGGACAGCCCCTGCAGCCCCCAGCCCTCTGATGGGGATTGGGTTAAGCCCCCTCCACACATCATCTTCCTATGCTTGGTTACACAGGCAGCATGGCACAGGTCTCCAGGGATGGGATGCACCTCTCCTGGCTTTAGGTATCTATAGCATGACTGCCAAGGGGGATTGAGTCAATAAAGTTGCTGGAGCTGAAGGACGTATTCATCTAACCAAACACAGGCATCTGCTTCAGCACGAGATGGGTTGTGCTCTAGTCTCAGCAACACTGATTAACTCTTCACGAACAAGGGAAAAAGCCTAGGGTGTCTAGCTCAGACACAGACATTTGCATGTGATTAGAGGTCACTGCCATACTCAGAATCCAAAAATAAAGTAGACTAGAATGCAGTGAGGACCAATCCTGGCAAAACAATGACAATGATAGTCACTGTCACCAACACATAGCTGAGGAGTGTGGATAAAAATAAAACCTGTGGGAACAAAACAAATTCTGAGAGCACTACAATAACCATTGGTTAAATAGCACAATATTTACTGGCATTCCCATAACATCCAAAAACCCTTAAGCAGGGTTCAAAGCTTTGCTGTGCTAAGCACTGCCCAACCATATAATAAAAAGACACTCCTGATGCCTGGAGATCATGTGCGAGTCCATGTGTGGTCACTGCCTGTTCTCTGTGACTCTTTTTTTCCCCAACCATTTCCAAAAGTTTCTCAGCATTGCCCATTTCTCTCAAGGGATTGTGCTGGAATACAGTAACGTGATTTGGGCAAGCATCTGTATTGCCTCAGAAATATATTGTTGCTTGCAAACTTTCTGACATTGCAAGGCCAGGTTTGTACCATGACATTTCAGATTCCCTTTCAGGTGATCTCACATTGTTTCAGCATGTCTTAAGAACTTCAGTCAAGACTTTAAAACAGATTGAAGATACAAAGAAAAATATTAGAATTATTCCCCAAGTATGTGAGGAAACTCCTATATACCAGAACCAGAACATTTGGAGGAATATTGGAAAGAAACATATTTACAGACCTCCTTTATAACTCAGTAAACACAGGAAGGAAATTAAACATTACAACAGGCTCAAAGCAACTTGTTAAAGAAGGCAGGAAAATATTTTAAACATTTTTTACTTTTTCTGTACAGCAGGCTTGAGTTCAGGTGTGTGTCAAGTACCCAGCTCCACATATTTTCAAGAACTCTTATGTTCAGTCTTTTAAATAAAGTCTTTTAAAATATTTTTAATTCACATAGAAGACTTGTAATACACAAGGGTTTCTCTGCTGCTGCAAATGAAATCTTCAAAGAAAGCCCAGGAGGCTTATTAAAGTTGGAGCTGGGGAAAAAAAAAAAAAAAGAAAGAAAGAAACCTAAGCGTGGACACAAGATCAGCATTGGCTGCTAGGGATGTGACGCTGTGAGAAGGCCTGAGAGAACAAAATGTCTGCAAAGTGCAGAAAAGAACAAATCAGAAATAACTGGATTTAAAGGAGCTTGCTTGACTTGGAGCTTCTCAAATACTTGTAAAAATTCATAGAGATTTACCAAATCCCTTAAGTAAGCCAGTTGTATAAGTATCTGGAAAGTATATTATTTTTATTTAGCTAGAAGTATCTGGAATACATATATTCTTAAACAGTTTGCTTTCTGTAAAATGGAGGATGCACCTCTGAGAATTGTGCAATCAAAGGAAAACATGGAAATTAAGTCAGAAATAGGAAAATGTGTCAACGGTTGCGTCAGAGAGAAACAAACTAAACTGTTACTTTCAGTGCAGTATTTTATCTTTTTGTAAGCTATATTATAGCCAAAGGAAAACAGCAAAGAAAGGAATCAGGTCAATTCGAGACATGACTTATTTTGAACCTTCCCTGTAGCAGGTTTAACATAAGCACGTTTCACTGTGCTGCTAAGAATAGTCCTATGGAAACCGAGAGAAATTTAAAGCATGTGTGCATGTTTGCACTGGGTGACAGGCACCTCATACAAACCAAGTCTTCAGTATTGCAACATAAAGTGACATTAAGACTCCTTCTTTGCCTCCAGGGACAGAGTCTTACCGAGTAATGAATAGGTATTTAAATCGTTAGCACTGGGGAGAAAAGCTTGCACAAAAGATGGAGGAAAAGGCAGCTCAGACTGTTGGTTATGGCTCTCAGTAAGCAAATGACCATGAAAGCTGGCTCAATACAAATACTGATACCATTTTGCTGGCTTGACATATTTAAACTGCATGCTGGAAGGTGTTTGAGGATTCACATCTGAGAACCATGCCCAAATGAAACTGCACTTATTTGCAGCAAAACTAGCACTTGTACATAGAAATGCAACAAGAAATGCAGGGCTCATCTTCACTGCAGAGCTAAATTAACTTTGTAATGTTGTAAATTGAATGTTGCCTTTATATTAAGTGCTGCTGACACACAATAACCTCACTCAAGCATGATGTAGAACAGATACAAGATAGAAATAGATTCGTGTTGCCAGCCCTCACGCACCTTCCCATAAATTCTGTGCATCAAAAAAGGATGAAATTCTACCAGAATTCACAGTGAAATGGTTTACAGAACAATCTCCTGTATCTTTTCTGGTAATTGCAACCCAGACCAAAATGATCCCTGCAGTTCTCTGCCCCAGCAATATCAGAAGCTCCCCTTTCTCTTTTATCTTACAGCAGAAGCAGCAGAAGTAAAAGTTTTGAGTCTTGCCCCCAAAGCCGTGTGTTTGTGCACATTAATAGTGGTTTGCACAGTGCCAGATCACTGCAGCACAAGTTTAATCTTGATCACGTGTGGGCATATGACTGCATTTCTGTCGAATCAGACAGGGCACATGATGGAGTTTTCACTGTCTTTTTCTATTAACATGAAGTTTATGTCAGCCAGGGGAGAGTGGATGAAACCTGACCTCTCGCAAAGCCAAGCAGTATGAATTTAACCCCTTATATTACTCTGAACAGATCCGAGAGGGCAGAAGGAGTCTACAGCAGGTCAACACTCTGCAGCCTGGGGCTGTGCCATTCTGGATGCCATGAGGACAGCCCAAAAAGGAGGGCTGAACGAGCCAGCCAAGGCCTCACAGCAGCACACAATCCCAGACGTCAGCTTACGCTGGCAATTTTAAAACGGATTTGCGCTTGGCATCCTTGTTCATGTCGCACCAGCCTGTGGGGCTACTCTTCATTGCTTTACCCCACACGAGATTACTTCAAAGTGACATAATTCAAAAAACAGTTCAAAAATAACTCTTCTTGTACACCGCAAATGCTCCACTGTAAGGTACGAGGCACACAGGGCGCATTTGCCTGCCTGGATCAAGACGAGAAGCTCAGAGCCTTCTCCTGGCCTTCTCTGACAGACTGCTACCATCTCCTGGCCATTCTTGCTCTCTCTGATGGCAACAGCACCCGACCTCTTTAAAAGCCAATTCTGTTTTCCCCTGTTCTCTTAGCTGTTCCACTAGAAAGAAAGGATTTTTAGGGAAAGAAGTAGCAAAGCCAAAGCACTTTAGGTGTACCGTGACCCTGTGAAATGAGTAAGATTAAAGAAACACGTGTCAAAAACATTTTTCATTAAGTTTACACAAGGACCTGAAAATAGCACCTATCACTTCATTTTGCAAAAGCAAATAAAACTCTTTTAAGGTAATATAACACAGATCCTTTAAAAACAAATTAATTTGTGAAAAGTGATATCTTTAATATCAAACAAAGCTTTAGTGCACACATCCTGAACTCCTGCCATCCTTGATTCCCTCAGAAACAAATTTAGATTTAGAGAGAGAAACAGTTTGCAACATAAAGTTAAAAGAAAACATTTTAAATCAAGCTGCTACCAACAGAAGCATTTTTTCCCAAGAAAGAATACAAAAATTCTCACCAAAGGTACCCAAAGTTTCCTGGAGATCCCAGGCTAAAGTTCAGGCTGTGAAGTTTCCCCTGTCAGCAGCAAACTTTAGAGCTCATGTAAGTAATAATGCTGCCCAGTGGACAGGACAGATTTATGACATAGTTTTCACTGGAAGTTCTTCCACTCCAAACTCTGGGCAAAGTCATTCCTGCCTCCTATCCCTGTCATCTCTGCCTCTCCTGTTCACCTCCCTAAAGGAAGGGTGGACTCTTAGCAAAACACTGCACCTTACACATGATTCCAATTGAGATGATGATTTTTTAGTATAATGATGATGAAAATAAAATTGGATAATTGCAATAAGAGCATATGACTGAGTTTATTTGGTTTGTGATTACATTACAGAAATTAATGTTTATACAAGGGAAGTAAATCTGATCATTCAACTGGCATTTTGGGAAAAGAAAAAAGTAATTCTGGAAATCACAGGATATTAATCATTTAATATTAATTTTCATCCTGCAAAACAGAATAATTTCAAGGTTTTTTCAGGATTTTTTCCATTATTTGCTCATATCACAAGTTTTCTTGCAGCACACAGTAGTGCTGTAAATATAGTTATATTAAATGCACAATTCTATCTCATTATAAGTAGGGAAGCATTATGGTTTGAATCTCTTTTCTCAGAGACATAATTTATTTCAAATATTTTAGTAGCATGGCACGGATGTTCCACACCTGCTTGTCTCTCAGGACCACCTTCACTACGGACAGAAACACATATATTGCTTTCCAGTGCTGAAGGTGCAGTCTGACTCTAGAGGGGGTTGTATAACCACATGTGGAGTGGGATAATGCCAGGGAGGAAACAACTTTTCTACATGTGTGAAGAACCAATGGTCAGTGCCTCATGTCTTGTACAAACTGATACAACCACAACAAACATTGCTGATACAGAGGTCATGGCATTCGTCTTGTGGTAGTAAACAGCAAAACTCCCATGACTGTTTGGCCCTGGAGATTGTTTGTGGAGCTTGTAGGTGTTCTGTTACATCCAAGATCAAGAGCACACAGTAACACGCTGAGCACTCTAAGAGGAAGGTTTGAATTATCCCTCTTCTGCTCAGTAAAGAACAAGCTTACCACCCACAGTCCCTTCTGTAGCCACATATCCCCTCTGTGACTTGCTTTGGCCGAGGTCCAGGGGGCTGGGCAGTCCTGCCTGCCTGCAATTCAGAGAAATCCCAGGCATGTATATTCACACATAACCAACTTGGACTCCTGTGTTAGCCAAGGAACTCGTCATTGGTGCGTCTGTAACTAGTGGAGGAAAAGCAGCTCTTCCAGAGAGCAAACCCAAGCAGATACAAAACTTGGTATTTTGGATGGTTCCTCATGGGTACATACCTTCATGGGCAACAGAGGAAGCCAGAGGAGTCCAGCCAGTTTGCTTAGATGGCTGTGACCTCCAACACCGCAGTTTTTCCTTAACTCCAGCACAAATTGACGTTTCTGTTGGGTCTTCATGGTATAACCCACCAGACTTTCCTGCTCATGCCTCCTCAAACAGCTGAAAAGCACCCTGTCTCAGTTATACAGGGGTATAAGCATTATCCAGGCATGGGATAATGGTGGAGTACATGATTATGGACATTAGGCCTAATTCTTCTGTAGGCCATAAAACAAACCAAAAGAGGCAGCTCTTCTCTCTGAAAATAAACAAAATCAAGCTATCGTACTATGGACTTTCAATTTTATTCCAGTATTTAAAAGTAACTGGTTTAGGATAAAGACCCCCCCTTGCTAATTTATGACACAAGACAGTCGGCACTTTTCTTATATATTAAGACCCTTTCAATTATTCTCTTACATTTTCCCTGTAGAACCTCAGCGTGGAAGAAAAGGCAAGGGAAAATATATTAGTGATCACATTACTGTGAAGCTCTGAACAAAACTGGAGGCTGGTCTACTCATACCTAATGGTTCTTGACCTAGCTGAGTATTTATCTCAGTCTCACCTTGCAGCTCACCCTTAACCACCAGTTACTCAGCCAGTCATCCCTTAGAGTTAGGAATCCACTACAGTTTTAAAATGGGTTCATCCGTTTTGTGTTTAATTCCTTTACTTCTCATATATGATGTCATCTACACTTGAAACCAGATCCTTCAGATGAAGATTTTTTTGTTTACTATGCATTTTTGTCCACTGTGGAGAGAATTAAATCTAGAAACCAGGCCTAAAGCAATGAGAATTTTTTTTTCTAGTAAAAAATAAGTGCTATCGGTGCTGGTGTCTGATTCAGACCCAAAACAAATATAAATTCACATGAAACCAAACTTCTATCCTTTGGCCTGATATATGCAGATAGTAGGAAGGATGAGGAATGCTTTGAAAGGGGGCTCTTTCATATCTATGGTCCTATGACAAGTAATTAACTCTGAGCAGTGTTGCAGTCAGTGCACAATACCAGCAGTCCCAATCATCCAATTAATAGATTTTTTCAAAGCTTTTTCTCTGCCTATCATGTTTTCATTCAAGTGGCTTTTCCCAGCTTTGAACAATTCCTTGCTGACGAGCAAGTAATCCCCCACCAACTTCAGATGTCTCTTTGTTGCCCCTAAAACATGGTTTGTCCAGCTGTAGGCCTGCATTTCTACACAGAACAGCTCCTTGTTACTGCTGTCTGTATAACCCTGTGTTTGTACCACACAAAGGCAAACAAAATAAAACAAATTAGGCATGCATGTCGATTAGAGAAATTGCTGTCACAGCCAAATTAAGTCAAAAAAACTGCAGGCAGATAAAGTTCTGACTTTAGTCCCAAGGTCTTACAGATTCAGCACTAATCTCATGTCCTGTTATTAGCAGTGTCAGTACTGTATTTCAGGGATATAGGGTTAAATATGAATGTCAGCTAATGACTGCTTTTATGCGGTCTGTACAGAAGTCCTAGTGCAAGCCTGTTCTGAGATAGTAAAGACTAAGGCCGTTTGTGTGCTTTATAGATACAACAAATTGCAATTCAGAAATAATAAAAAAAATGGAAATGCATAGAGGTGGGACTGAGACATCTATGCCCTTATTCTGCTACCTTACCCAGAGTGGGTACCCACTACCCCGGAATCATTGTACACTACAACAGGTTGGAGACAGTGATGCCATAGCAAACTTCTGACAAAGGAGCTTTTATCTAGAACTGATTTATCTAGGAGAGGGTGGGAGCAGCCTAAGAAATCTTGCTGTCAGATGTAGGTAGATGAAGCACTTGCTTTGATCTCCTTTACAAATATAATTCAAAGCCTGATGAATCAATATGATTTTTTGTGTTATTTTAAAGCACTTGGGAATAAAATATTTTCCTATAGATGAGGAAGGAAATTAGTTACATAGTTACACATCTGCCTCATCATCTTTATGTTCTGCCTGTACTGTTACTTATCCCAGAAGCCCAGCTCAGCTCAAGCCATTGTTCTCACTGAAAAACAATATGAATCAGCTTAAAATTAGTTTGTTGAGAAAATATGAGCAAAGAAAGATAAGAGCCAAGAGAGAGAGAGAAAAAGATGAGAGCTGTGTAACTGCAACATCAACACTGAAGTCTCTGTTGGAAGAATATTTTGTTTTTGCCAAAACCTATAAACAGAACGTGCTCAGATTGGGTCACTTCTTGAATACAGGCTTCTCTGTCTGGCAAGGATTCATTGGACAGAGCTGAAGAGAGTTAGTTGCCTTATTCCACTGTCACTGGTTGAGTATCAGAGTTATTTATTCTTTCCTGTGTTTGCTAAGTTGATCCAGTTGCCTTGGATGAACTTGGAACTTCTGGCAGTTGTTGATTTTGGTCCTGGGATACTTTTACATGGGTAAGAAAGGATTATAATAGTTTTGCAATCCTAGGATAAATAGTTGTGGCCACAAAATGTTCAGAGGAACAAAACTGAAAGGGGTCTGGTACCTTTCTTGAGGCCAACACAGCTAGTAAAGGCTTGTAATACACAGAAAAGCACTGACACTCTTTGGGATAAGTTTATTTAGAAATTAGCGACTTCTGCAGTATGGGCATACTACCTGTCTCGAGTAGGGTGCTACACTTGGTGGCCAGGAGAGCTGGTAACTGCTGCATAGGAAGGAACCTCTGTCCTTTGCAACCAGCTAATTTATTGCAAGGGATAAGATGTGGAGGAACACTCTGAATCCCAGCTCTCTGCCTCTTTATAAACAAGGACAGGGATTTCTCTTATAGTCTTTTAGCTGCTGCTCTTCAAAAATTCAACTTTCCATGTTTTTTATTACTGATTTGAACTTCATGCACAGGCAACTGGAAGTGACTCTTATTTCAGCCTGTACAGCTCTCCAGCAAAGTGGGTGTTGTGGTATTGTGGTTCTCAGGCTTCATTAAAGAAACTTTCCAACCAAGGAGAAGAAAACTGCTGCCTTTAAGTGTGGCCAGTTGTCCCTCCTGCTCCTGAGGAATGACAGGCAGGCAGTTAGCAATTTCTGGGATAGCAAGCACCAAGCTGCAGTAGAACATGGGTGCTTGCTTAGCACTGACTGTGTTCTCTAGGTGATAATCATACACAACAACAATCACTCAACACATTTCTTAAGAACCTCCTTTTAAAGCATAGTGTTGAGAATGTTTTAGAAGCTCTAGCTATTACTAAGAGTTCTAATCAAGATACCAGTTGCATTACTGCCATGCTTGCTGAGATTAGGTGAGATCTTTTCCCAGCAGTTGCTTAGACTTCGATTTATAACAGTGTGAATCAGATTTGCACCTGAATCACTGTAGGGTGCTTTTTCATGGCAGTGCACATTATTTGTGCATTACAGTGCTAACCAGCATCACACTGTTTGTCTGCTCTCTGCCTGCTAATGCTGTACTGAGTACTGGCTGACCCCACACCGACCTCCACACAAGCAGACACACAGCAGTACTGCTTCCAAGCAAGCCATATGCAGGCAGGGATGCTGCAGTGCTTCACTACTGTCAACTTTACCAAGTAAACAGCCTGTACAACACATGGCTTGTGGCCACCGTTGTAGTCAGAAACCAGTGCTAAGGAACAGCACAATAAATGGCTGGTAAAGGACTGGAAATTAATCAAGTATTACAAAAACAGTGTGGGGAAAGACAGACATCACTGTTTCTCACTCACTTGGATGTTCCAGTTCCCTGACCAAGACACCTGCTACTTTGCCCACTACTATCACTACACCTACAAGACACCTGCAGGAGTACTTAGTGGCCATCTCGAAAAGTCCAGTGCTGTCCAAATTCCACAAGATTCACATCTTATGCTGTTCACTGTGAAACACAGCGTATGTTTTAATTATCACCACCACCACCCCCCTCCAAAAGTGGCAAGGGCACCGAGCAGAAGGCTGCGATACTGATAGTGAGGGTGCATCCAGGACAAACTAACAATTCCTGGATAACGAAGAGCTTTATGGATTTTATTCTTGGTGACTCAAGCAAAGCTCAACTCCTGGGGGACAACTTCGTCTTGAAAGCGGTACCAACGTTGAATCCAGCTGGTGTGATTGTGGGAAATCACCACTGTTTTTTAACAGGCCAGGAGCTGTACTTCAAATACAGATCTATCATGAAGAAATGCTCCCCTTCCATCTGGTATACTCAAAACATGGTCAAAAGGTAATCTCCTTTTCTTTCCCTTTAGAATACCCTATTCTCCTTTCCACTATATCTTTGTTAGTTTGATGTCTCTATGTCCCTTATTGTTTTGGTATTGTTTACATCTTTGCGCTGCACCCAAGTCTTTCTGACTGCTTTGTTTAGGTTAGGTTTCTTTTCAGAGTGGGTTATTTTTGTTCTTCAGTATTGTGCAGGTTTTCCTTTAATATACTTTCTCCTTTCTGGTAATACCTTCAAAATAAAAGAATTTTCTCCACATGTCCTCTGCAAAAATCTACTTACCAAATTCCCTATTTCTTTCATTTTCTTCTTTTCTGGCATACAACCACTTCCCAGAAGGAAGTTAGGTTCAGAATAGATCCCAGATGTCCTTTTGACAGCAAAGATTGCCAAGTTTGCTGTATGTTTTGCTACAAATGGCTTTGATTTCCTATGCAGACTTCCACTCACAAAAAAATTAACACAAAACAAAGACTCTTGTGCAGAAGGTCAATGTCAGAATTAGTACATTTACCGTTTTTCATCTTGTTATCGCCTGTTTTAAATAACATTTGTGTTCTTTCAAATGAATGTTTTGGCCTGTAGATCCCTAACTTACAGGAGACTGATGCTTCAAGCTGCAGACAAAACACCCATTTCAATATGAAAGACTTGGAGTCCATAGGACAGTATTTCCACAATGTATTCTTGGACTACTGTGTAAACAACAAGCAGGTAAAGGAAGTTTCCCCTAGGCCTTTTCTCTGCCTCATTAGTCCAGCTCTGAAAAAACGTAATAGTCTATAGGTTTATAGCAATAATAAATTTGATAATGGCTTTCTTTAATAAACTAAATAAACTAAATTTGTGATGTTTCTTATTATTATCTATGCCTGAAGGAACATGAAAAGGTAACAAAACAGCAAGCCAGGGTGAATTCCAAGGTCCTAAACTCTGATGTGTTAAACTGGAATTCCAGGTAACTTAGAACTATTTAGATATGCCACAATTTATTATGTGTTCTCTGTACCTCATAAAGAATGCCACAGTAAATGTTAGAAATGTTACTAAAATTAGACTTTTAAGAGTCACGCTACTTAATTTAATGCTTTTTGAAAGACTGCACACAAATCTTATAGTCAAACCTTAAGAGGCAGTTCATTGGAAGAAGCAATGCTCTGTATCTACTCCAGCTGGCCTTCCTGAGGAGAAAAAAACTGTGTTGATACAGAGTTTAGTCTATTGCATCACTTAAATCAATATGCTCTTCTTTGCAGCCTAACATTTTGCAGCTCAATCTAGACACAGTATAAGGTGTATTATTTAGTTTTGTGTAAACCTTATTCTATTAACCATGGAAGACACTATTCTGATTCCTTTTAGCCAAAGTGTTTAGGTTCAGGGTAACTGACAGCAGAGCAAGGATCTGCACGCTGACCAAATGATACACCTACTAAACAAGATCAGCTCCTCATGTACAGACTGTGGGTGACTTGGAGATCGAATGTGCAGGTGATTTTAGAGAGGTGGGCATTGTGTGTTATGAAGAACTGTGGCCCTAATGTGGTCATTTATTAGGGAATGAAACTTTTGTATATTTCTTTTTTGGGGAAGCATTAATGGGTTGGATCTATCTCATCAAATTTAAGCTGTCCAGAGTATAGAAATCAAGATCTGAGCTTCACAAGTGGGACTGAAATGCAAAGAAATAAAAAGACACATGTATAAATTTAGATTAGATATTAGGAAAAAATTCTTTAGTCTGAGGGTGAAGGCTCACCAGAACAGGTTGGCCAGAACTGTTGATGCTTTGTCCCTGGAAATGTTCAAGGCAGGTTGGATGGGACTTTGAACAACCTGGCCTAGTGGAAGATGTCCCTGCACATGGCAGGGGGGTTGGAACCAGATGATCTCTAATGTCTCTTCCAACCCAGACCACTCTATGATTCTGTCATGGTTCTATGATCTTGATGCATCATCGGAGTACTAGGTCAAATGAGCAGTGCAGACCAGTAGTATTCATTTTCCCTGTAGCTTAACCCCGATCATCCGAAGGCAGTTTTTGTTCCAAAGGAGGTGGCTTTCCACCTGTCAGCTTCTGCAGTACAGCTGAGTAAGCCCTCATGGGGTCAGGATGGGGAGGGCACCGGTGTTACGCACAAGAAGTATCATGCCCATATACTTTGGTGTCAGTCGTACTTTGCAACGCCCGGTTCAGACTGTCCAGGAGTTGTGTCCTCCTCTCACACATGCTGAAAAGTCATCACACTGGCACTAAGGGCCCATTGCCTACCTCTAAGCTCATAGGCAAATGTAGCCTCAGATTTAAAAGAGTGACTTCACAGGAGGACAATGAGACATTTTATTTTTCTGTTACCTATATTTACTTGTTTTGCTGAGAAAAAAAAAGAAGGGTTCAAGCATGTTTTTCTCCTTGTTTACTTGGTGTTTGTTTCTTCGGTGGCTGTGATTGACATGCTATTACTCAAGAGGTTTCCCACAGATATGCAAAGAAAACTCTTGTGAGTGAATGACTTTTAGAAAGCTTGGGGTTGAAATTTAGACAGCAATAATAGTTCCCATAAATCGTTGCTTCCTGTTTGCGACATAAATACTGTAAATTAACAACAGAAAAAGGGAAAACTTAGTAGAGGAGATGTTCAGGACTGAGCACCACTTTGGCTACCTAAGAGCCTGATCCTGTAAGGCTATGCTTGCCAAGACCTATAAACACCAGTATACATTACGAAACTATTAGTCAGCTCAAGCTTCACTAGGTCCTGTTCTGTAATTTTTGTGCTAAAATATAGGCAAAGACATCTTTCGTGCAATGAAATTGTATGGATTGCACTCATACATCCTTCATGCAATGAACTGAAGTTCTTTTTCTGGATGTGTATCAGAAGCAAAACACGTCAGGGTGATGCTGTTCCTATGTAAAGCAAGTAACAACAGTTTATCAAATGGATCACAATTCCTTCAAGAAGCTTCTTAATTCTCTTCCTCTCATCATTATGTGCATTTTCCCATGTGGATCTACTTCAGTGACCGACTAAGTTTATTAGATCAAAAGACTTCACAAAATTTCTGTTGTTGATCTTGATGAAAGTTGTTAATGGCATTTGAAAAAATGGCGAATAGCAAGGAATATCACAGCTGCAGTAGAATTTTTGACAGAAATTCATGCTGGAGCTGTATGTTGCCGTCAAAGGCACTTTGCTGATGTTCCTAGAAACTATATGGCCCCAATATGTAAAATAGGAGCACTGTTATTGTTGCCTAGAGAAAGCAAACCGTTATTGGGAAAGATGTCACACTGATATTTCGATGAGTAATACTCTTTCTATGTACATAAACTTTATTATGCTGACTGCTTTATTTATGCTTTCATTGGTTCAAGAGGTAGACCAGCATTTCTTGAGCTTTTTGCATTTTATGCCATTTGAAGCCCAAACATACAAAAAACAGAGCAGTGGCAATTAATAATACTGAGAAAGCATAGCTGTCCAGGTTCCCAGACTAAAAATAAACAAGCCCTATTGAGTAGGAAGCAAGGTCCCTTGTCAATATGATACATTTGTATCCAGGTTCACAAATATTTGCTGAAAAGAATAGCATAAGAGATTCAGCCTTGAGCAGCTTTCTTACATGTACTCCTTCTGGCATTGGGATTATGTTCATTTGCAATTGTTGGTTTGGTTTGTTGGAGCTTTTTTAATTTGTAACTGTAATATTCCTTTATGAATCAAAATGGCTACAAACTATTTTCTGTGTAGAAAAGAAAAACCCCTAAAATATCAGGAGAACATTTTCACAGCATTGCTAAGAACAGAAGTCATAAAAGCAAAAATTCCCATTTTCACGGCTATTTTTATCCCTGGAGGAACATGCTGTGGCTGTTAGGGATTTTTTCTGACCAGAGGCTGATATACGACAATTTAATTTAACCACTGTAACTTCACACAAACAATTTTGTCACCAAAAGAAAAATGCCAGCCTTTACACGATAACCGTTTTCCCATTAGTTATTGAACTCTTACCAAGATTCCCGTGTCCCAGCCTGGTGTACACTGTCTGAACAGCCTCTAAAATAGCTGATTGATTATATCTTTTTGTCAACCAGTCTTTTGGAATTTGTTAATAATAATAATAATTCATTCCTGTTTCTGTTCTTTTTTTAAAAACTCAAGGCACCACTCTGTTTCACAGACTCAAGGTACTGATAATCAACCTAAGATATTTCAGGTACCTGAGCCAGTGAAAAAGGGTAAACATCACAGATTTGTTTAATCCTTTAAATGCCAATAAGCCATCTTTTCCTATAATCTCAAACCTCAGTAAAGAGTATGTTCCACGAAGGTAAGCACAGAGTTCTTTGGCTGAGATTTCACTCAGTCTCAGCATTTGGAAGAGCTCATTTTTCTGTAATTTAAAGCGTCTTCATCACATTACTACACTATGATTTACTGATTGACAACAATCTCACTGGAGAAAAAATAAACCCAAGACAAATTCCAGAGAGGTGAAAAAATATTTTCCCCTATTGGCATCAGGGTAAATGCATTTGTAATAACATGCTCATTAAGTTAAGTATTACTAATGAAATTCAATATCAACTGTGTAAGGTACCTCTTTGCTTAGAATAAAAAGAGCTTCAAAGAGTTGTAAATCTTCTTTGTGTCCAAGGGACACACCACGTCATACACTGTCAGACCTGGTTCATCTCACCCATTGATCACAGACCTCACCCAGTGGTCCTGTGAGGGGAGGTATTTGCAGTGCAGCACTAAAGCCAGCTGCAGCTAACCTGGCCCGAGCCCAGCTGCTGAGACACATCTGCTGGGTCAGGTCACACTGAGAGAGAGCCCAGGGGCCTGGCCTGCAGCACTGATTTGGGCACTTGAGGAGAGGTGGTGCTCACCTGCCATCAGTGGAGGGGCTGTGCCTGTCACACCAGCCAAGGCACTGGAGATCCAGGTCTTGAGAAAAAAGACACATCAGCCCCCCACAGTATGGATTAAAAGGGTGTCCCCTTCTGCCAGCCTCTAAGTCTGGGCACAGATCACTACAGCTGTAATTGTCTTCTGTGGGACAGGAGGTCCAGTTAAGTAGAGTTCAAGTACAGTTTAAGTATGGTACAGTTGAGTATATTGCAGTGTTATGATGGGTAAGAGCTTGCCTGCCAAAGAGGAGATTAATAAAGAATGTCTTTTTAAGTGTTTTTGCAGGCTTGGCACTTCCTTCCCCAAGCTGCAGATGTTCATTCCTAGATACTGTGTATCATACCCAAGGGGAAAAACATAACAGATCACACTCTTCTGGGCTTTCCCAGAATTGACATTGCTTAGAGGAAGTTTAACAAACAAATAAATAAACATCCCAGCTCTAATAGTTTGTTTCTGTGTTTTAGATCCAGACTGGAGTATTATCCCACGGAATAATATATGGAATAAGGTGAGAAAATAAAGACCAAGACAGGCTACATGGCACAGTACCCCAAAACAGACAGTTACTAGGTTAGAATGGTTGGATATCTTAAAATCACAGTATTGTCACGTTGCTGGTGCATAGCTCAGTGCTAGCCCATTTCCTGTGCTTTGGCGATGAACAGTGAAGGCTGGGTGTGCAAGGCCCCCAGAGAACACCAGTATTGTGTACTTTCCTAGGTACCCACCTGCTGAAAGCACAAAATGTTCCGTGTGTTGCTGAGCTCACCCTTGGCTGCTGTTGGGTAACAGAGCAAAGTGGAGTCAGCTGGCCAGTCAGAGCACAGGAGATCCTGCCACAAACAGCTTATCAACAACACATATCAATTTGATCACACTACGTGGTTTCAAGAACTCCTGCTTTGCACCTTACACCTCAAACTCTGCTACCCATGCTTGAAAATTTTAGATTTTTCTGCTGATAAAAGGGAAAAGAAATGTTCTTAGTGTCTGTTTTTACTTCAGTGATGGCAAAGTAACCCTCTGCTGCGTCTGTGATCACACTGACTGATTCAGATGGGATAATGATATAGAAATCACATGATATTGGCACTTACAGTGTTGTGGTTCTCTGTAGCTTGAAATACAAAATTTTTTTTTTTTTGGCCTGAACCAGTATGGCCATTCATGTGTTCTCACATGCCTGGGAAATATTTTCTTAATTACAGTCATATACCTGTATAGTTTGCAGCTTCTTAACATGTACAGATATCTGGGAGAAGGGATGAAAAATATGCTGTTTAGGACAAGTTACTGGGTTTTGTCTCCTTGAAATTTCCTTAGGATTGCCTAGTAGAGGAACCAGTGGGCTTCCTCTCTCTACCTCACCTTTGTCTCTACAGCATACTCCATTTTAATCCATACACTGGAACCTACTGCTGCAAAATCAGAGCCATCACATTCTGAGTATTTGAGAGGGGTTGAACTAGAACAATAATAAATAAAATCTAAATTGTTTCCTATCTGCAGTAAGAAAGAATTGACCAAATGCTTAAAATACCAGGTGCCTTGGATGGGTAGAACCTCACACAGCAGCCACTGAGCCATGTTGCTGCAAGGGCTCTCTAGTGCAGGTAGAATACCAAGGAACGATGTATACACAGGACAACAATCAGCAAGTCTTGGTTTTCAACATAGACCAGATCAAGACCTTTTATCAAATGTGAAGGAAGGCCTAGCCATATCTGAAGTACCACACAGGACTATTTCATTACCCCAGTACTGCCAGAAGGAAATATCCCATGCAGTCCCTTTGTTATGTGTTGTGTAAGAGACAAGAGGAAAAATTGTATTGTATTGTAGAAAGACAAATGCAGTAACAAAATAAAAATTAGACTCATAGGCACAAATCATCATTACGAGGCCTCTTAGAGACAATGGGATGAGCTTTCTCTCAGAGTTAGAACTGGATGCAAGTTCTTCTGTGGATATTCCCTCAGAAATGAGGAGCCAGGATCATGACCAACTTCAGTGTAGTAGTTTACTTTTAAAACAGGAGGGTAAAATAACCGAAAAATTTTGGAAAGCCCCAGTTCATCACATGCTTTCCTTGTGATTGCTAATATTACTAAACTGCTGAGTGTTTGCTTTAAATGCACGGTGAGAAAAAAAGAACTGCAGAGCAGATCATTCCACTGTAAAGCCACATAAACATCTTAATGCACACAAAAAACATGTCTATTTCAGGAAACAATTCCAGGAAGCAATGCTCACACAGGAATTTAGTAGAAACTGGCTCCTGGAACATGGTCTCCTTTCCCACCCACACACAACAGGACCCAGCAGCCCAAACACTCCATCCAGCCTCTCCTACCTCTAGGCACACACGTAGAAGCCCTGCTCTCTTTCTCCTCTCCCTTCCCATTCTCTCTCCATAAGACATGTTGATGATCATTCCCCTGCTTACCCTATCTCCATCATACTTATCCTTCCCAACTGCTCCACCATCAGATAGACTGTGAGCACTGGAAGCCCAAGAGGCAGTCAGAGCACACCTGTAAAAAGTCCCTAGGAAGGAGAATGGAAAGGCATACTGCATCCTGCCCAAATACCTGGAAGGAGAAGGCAGGGGAACCATCTGCTAGAGAGGCAGCCAAAGGTGTGGAAGGAAGCCTCCAGAATCAGAAGGTCAGCTGGGACCAAGGGCAAGTCTTGAGGCAGATTTTGACTGGACTTCTCCCTTTTGGCAGCTGTAGCACCCCGGGAGGTATTAAAAGCAGCAGAGACTGAGACCCTGCGGTGGGGGGGGACATGAGGTTCCTCAGGAAACACTGAGGAGTGCTTCTGCTACAGGTGCACAATCAGGCAATCAGCTCTGGCCAGTGAGATGCCATGCTCCAAGAGTAACATTCCCAAATTATGTCATTTAAACATTTACAGTTTTTAAACATCACCTCCTAAGGGCACAGTACCCAGAAACTACAAAATGTTGGAGGCAGAAGGCCAGCTTGGCTGAACAGGGATCTTCTCTTGGGAAAAAAGGCCAAAAAAGGAAGGTGTGTGCCCAGTGGAAGCAATGGCAGCTGACATGGTGTGCTGGTTTGGAACAGCCACCCCTCTAGGGAGACAGTGGCTCCAGGGAGAAATGCTCTGACATGATGGAGCAGACCCACTGTGGCAGTCATCCTGATTACCCCAGCAAACAGGACCCCAATGTGAAAGCAAGAACATTTTCGAAGGAGCTGCTTGTGCCTTCTGCCCATGGCAGTGAAACAGCAGCCTCACTTACGGTGCTGAGATCAGCTAAGGAGTTGGTTGATCACCAGATCAAAATTATACACCTTTTTCCTCCCTGAATGACAGAAAAATGAATGGCGTGTTGCCAAACTGCATGACTCCTCCTCTTGGGAGCACAAACATGCCTCCTGCCAATGCACGTTACTTCACTAGAACAGAGGTCTTGCCTCAGAGGTCCCTGCTTATTCCTCAGTTTCCCAGCCAGCAGCCCCAATGCTAGAAGATGGCTGTGTTCAGCCCCAAGGCTCCCTTCTCTGTCCCCACCATTCTCCACTTTCAGCTCAGCACCTCTGGACTGCTGCGCTTTATTTGCTGCAAATTTCTAACCCCGCCCACCAGAACCCCTGCTTAAGCCACCTACGATCTGAACTCCCTTGATCCAGATCCTTTTCTTCTCCGTGCTAAAGAATGCTATTGTGTGTGCTATTCCACACACAGAGGCACATAGGAAGGCATCCCCCCACTGCCACTTGTATTATGTTTCTGTCTACTGAGCTTCTCTCAGAACTTCCTCCCATATTTCTTTTCACCTACGTTGTGCTCTTGGATGTGAGTGCCAGTATTACAGGCTCACAACGTGTACTGTTCCTAGAGGTTTCTAGACCATGCCTAAACATGGAACTACGAGGTGAAACTCTGTGAACAGCTTCATGGCTAGGTGCATGCATCAACCCCCAGCACACAGCCCTCCTGAAAGACCCACCACAAAGGCTGCTGGTAGGACAAACAGTTCCAGATCTGCCCAGGACGACTAAAGGAAAGGAGAGTTTTGCCCCTTACATCACTCGAGGTTTCCGCGGTTTCCTGCAGCAGCAGCCACCTTGCCACCTTGCGCTGTGCCTGCGTAAGCACGGTGGCTGCCGGCGAGGGAAGCTTGGGCGACGCTGTGTCTGGGAAGCAGAGGGAGGGGATCAGCATCCAAAGTGCAGGAAGGGCCATCTTGTCAGCGAGCTCCGGCAGTGCTGCCGTACCGGCGTCGGCGCTGGGACGGTCAGGCACCTTTAAAGAAGCGCACAAACAAAACAAAACAAAACAAAACAAAACAAAACAAATTCATCTAAGCCCTCATGGACACCCAAGCTACTCTAATAGCACAACAGTCTATGGGTGAGCTTAGCCCGGTTATTCGTGCTGATCGCACAGCAGGGAGAAGGAAACGCAAGCCTGAACCCGGGTCAGAGTGCAGCTGGGCTTGGCTTGTTTTCTTGCCCAGCTGGCTCGGTACCGGGAAGGAGCGCTGCCCTCCGAAACCGAAACAGCAGATAACGATCTGCACGTGACGGAGGTTGTGGTGTCAGAGATCAGCCGGCACAGGGCTGGCAGCAGCCACGGACCCGCTCGGCTCCTAGAACGGCACCACAGCCCTCTCCAGCGCGTTCCAGCTCCACACCCACCCAAATGGGCAGCCCGTAAGTATCCTCCACTGAGATCCCCACTTTTTAATGTCACTGGCACTGGGGAGAACTGCCAGGAGAAGTGGTGTTGCAGGGTACAGATGTCTTGGAGGGTCCTTCCCCTGCTGCAAGACGCTTTAAGGGCAGTTCCCCTACAGTCTGTTCCATTTGCTGCTGGTTGGTTTCCGTTTACCGGCAATCCTTCACTTATCAGTGGCCTTTCTTCACCCACGGTTTCTCTGCAGCTAAGCCTGCCTGAGGGGGAAAGATGATCGGGATAGCTGGGGTGGGGAGATCGGGAGGTGGTGAAGGGACAGGACAGATGTCTTGAAGGAAAAGTGTCACGTCCAAAGCTTGACACTTTCCCATCACTCTTGCACAGCATTTCTCCTCGCAGTAGCCAGGGAGAGGGCATGCGGGAAAGTCAAGCTGTCTGAGGGGCTCTTCGGTGCAAAAGGAAATGCCCATTCCCTCGCCCCTTTTCACTCAGCCCCACTGCAGCGGCATCCAGTCGCCCCACAGAGATGTTTGTCCCTGCACAGAGACCAGATTCTGTTCCAGAGCTGTGTTCCTTCCTGTCTTCTTTGCCCAGGCACTCCGCCAGCAAGGCACAAGGCACAAGCCTCAGCCTGGGAAGGCTGCCTGCCTGCCTATGAGCAGCAGAGGAAAGGGCTGTGCCGTCCCAAAAGCACAGAGGGTGCCTGAAGCCTTATTTCCCACACAAAGACCTCAGGGAGCTCCTGAGCGATTCACATGGGGCCTCTCTGCTGGGAAGACTGAGACACAGAGCTCTCCTATGGTGAAAGCCAGTGTTTCCAGCAATGCCAGTCCAGAAACAAGGAAGCTGAATCCAGGCTGGGGCTCGCTGTGCTGTGTTCAGGTTCTTGCACCTTTGAGGAAGAGCCACAGTCTCCCATCCAAAGGCATAGACACCTCCTTAGAGGCAGTGAGGCTGCAGTTGTCTGGGAAAAACCCAAGCTGTATACTGGGCGAGAGCTCTTTCCTGTTTGTCTCTTGCTTCTCAGCCTGGCTGCTGCCAATCCTGCCTCAGTGAAGAGCTGCAGAGCTCACAAATGTTGTATCTGTGGCTGCACTGTGCCAGGTCTCAGCCTTCACTGTCTCCAGGCTAGTCATGTGTTCTCTATTCAGCGGGCATGGGGCCATCCCAGGCATGTTTCTGGTCCTATCAGTCACAGCAAGGGACAGGGATTTACCTACTGGGTTGGGCTGGGCTGGGGAGGCAGCAGGAGGCTGAAGGGCAAAGATGCCAGCAATTTGGCAGTGAACAGAGGGACTTCACGGGGAAAATACGTCCTTACACACATGAGCCTCAAAGCAGAGGAGAGGGCAGAGACACCGTAGGGTTTGCCCAGATCCTCATATATGCAGAGATCACACAGCAGCACAGGGTCTCTGAGGGGGCTGTCCTCCACCCCTGCCATATATTACCACGAACCTGATAGGAATTTAATTCTCTGTCCCCTCTCTAGTAAACACGTGCAACTAGGGCAATTTTTAATTGCTTTTATATTTTGTGGATGCCAAGGGAGTGAGAATGAGATGATTGAACAAAAAGCCGTGTTTCTAATAGCCTGCCTTCCTCAGGAAAGTGGTCTAAAGAAATAAGACAGCAAGGGTTGGTGGGTGGGCAGGGCCAGGAGTCGGCAGGGCTGTAGTGGT
Source organism: Platysteira castanea (assembly GCA_013397175.1). Taxonomy (NCBI): domain Eukaryota; kingdom Metazoa; phylum Chordata; class Aves; order Passeriformes; genus Platysteira; species Platysteira castanea. The sequence continues at coordinate 224,001 of VYXC01002885.1, forward strand.
CACAGCTCTGAGGACTAACAGAAATCCCTGGAGACCTGGTCAGCCAGCCAAGAGCTGGCTTGTTCCAAGTGCAGCTTGTTCTTCCTCTGAGGGCTGCGAGGCAGGACAGCAGGGAGAACAGTGAGTGGTGTGAGCCCTTGCAGAACAGGGAGAGGAAGAGCAGCAATGCCTGGGTGCAGGAGACCATGTGTAAGACAAACAAAGGAGCAATATTACAGGCAAGACAAACCATGGTGAAATTACATGTGCTGGAGGTCTCATTCTGCATCATACTCTGTGCCCAAGCATAGATTTTTCGTGGTTGCTTGTGTCTTCATTGCAGATTCAGAACAATGGGCGTCCTCCATGTGACCTTCCAGTCTCTCCAGAAGCCTGTTGTGAAGAAGCCCTCCAAGGGACACTACAAGAAGTGAGGGAAAAGTGACCAGGGGAAGTGCACAGGTTGGTGTCTGATGCTGTGACCCCCCCCGCCCCCCGGCTCCTTCCATGCTATGTGTGAAGGCTGCTCCTGGGACAAGTTTGGGACTGAGAAGCTTCATCTCTGCGCTTATTAAACAGAGGTGCCCACTTCCAAGTTTCCAGGGAGAGATAAGGAGTGGGAGGGGGATGCTGAAAGGTCTCTAGTCACCAGCACTGCCACCAGATGCTGAGTACAGATTGAGTGGAGTCTCTCCTGCCACTCTAAAAACTCAGAGGCTGTACCAAATTCACAATCAGCTTTCAGTGATGGTCTAGGAGGACATCCAGGATATCACAGATTCACAGGGTATTCTGAGTTGGAAGGGACCCAGAGTCCAATTCTGAAGCAAATGGGCCACACATGATTGAAGGTTGATATACCACTGGGCAATAGGCAGTGGAAGGGGACAGCAGGGCCAACGTGAACTTCTTGAAGGAAAGTGGTAAATGATTCTCAGCAGATAATGCTTGTCAAAGGGAGGAAGAGTTATTTGCAAAGTCTCTAGCCTGAGGCTGAGCTTGAAGCCAAGGTCTATGAGTCCTGTGTTTATGCCTCTCTGCAGACTTGGGTAGACAGTGTTTCAATGCCGTGTGGCTCTGCAGCCAGGGATACCCTTTCCTGATGCCACTTCCCTGTTTTTCAGCGTGAAGCAGAAGCCTGCAAGACAGCACTGAGGACAGTACATATTCCTGGGAAAGGAGCAGAGTTGGGTTTGCCAGCCAGTCTGAGACAGGAGCAAGGTGGATGGCAATCACAGGTGTGTCTCAGCAGCACCCATGTCCCCGGGTCTCAGAGGAAGGCAAGAGGCTGCAGGTGGATCCAGGGTACCTCTCTGAGCTGGGCACCTGCCTGTCTGTGTAGGGCACTGGTCCCCAGGCAACCAAGACAGAGGAGCACCATGTCTGCCAGCCTCAGTGGGTAGCAGAGCCGCAGGTATTCAGTCCTGCTATGCTCAGCAATCTACAGGTGTGCAAGGGCCTCAGGCACATGTGGAGCTCAGATGCTGGAAACGGGTGGTATCAATGGCACTGGGTGTCCCAGAGCTTTAGTACAAGGGCAGGGAGGCAAGGGGAGCCCTGAAGTTCAGATCCTGTCATGCCTGCATTTTACTCAGTAGTCCAAAGATCACAAGGGATGTCCTTGTCTGATAAAAACTGAAAGAAAGGCATTATCCTACTTCTTACCCAACAGCAACGTTGCTCTCCTCCCATCACTGCAGTTTAGTGACAAATGCCTCTTTTCCAGTGAGACCATGGTGCAAAGGATATGTGTGGGGCTGAGTCATACCCTCCTCCCAGTACTGGTCAACACATGGGACATCATTAGACCACCTTTGCTGTGACCAAAAATGCACCAAATGCACCCGCCTCGATCCAGTAACACATGTGCAGCAGAGCCCTAGGCAGGACTGACACTCCTGTACTATTTGCAAGGGGAGCAAACCCTAAACCGCAGCCATAAGGCTCAGAGCCCATCTTGGGAAGAGTGCCATAACAGCAACAACTGAGGGGTCTCCCTTCATGTTTTGCAACAGGCATCCCCACAGCGGCTTTTACAATGGTAGCAAGAAAGCATGTGGGCACCAGGATGGGTCTGCTGCAACCGAGGTGTACCGAGAACCTGCTCTACATGCTGACTTTACTGGAGACTGTTGGGGCCCTGGCCTTGATGTCCTATGCACTGCTGTGGGAAGCTGGAAACCTAGTAAACCTCCCTGACAAACGCATTGGCTTTTACAACTTCTGCCTGTGGAATGATACAGCTGGGGAGCTGCTGTGCCTGGAGAACAAGCATCTACAGGCGATGGGCATCAGTCTACTAGAAATGGCGCTAGCCAGGGTTTGTGCATATACCTGTCTGGTCTTCATCGTCTTCCACCCCCTTTTTGTTTTAAATGTGAAGTGCTCAGGGCAGAGAGAGGGATGGAAGATGATCCTCACCATATCCTTCATCAAGATGATAATCCTGTCTGGAGGCCTGGGTATATTTCTTTTACAAACCTCACAGTGGATTCATCCCTCTGATTTCACTGGAGGCTTCCTGGCACTGCTTGGGACTCAGGCTCTGCTACTGCTCCAGATTATCACTACCACTGTGTACCTCAGCTGGGCCAAGCGCACACATATGAGTCAAAGCCCTTTAACTGAGGAGGCCCTGCCCACTAAGATTTGACAGTAAAGAAGATGCAAGAGCTATCATTAACATGATTTAAAATAGTAATCCCAATACAGCTTTACTCCCTAGCAAGCATTTGATCCTTAGTCCAAAGGTTCATGTCGAGCCATGCTCTGGCGCACTGCTGTGTGCAGCACTCCTGCATCGAGCAATTAAAGGACAAGTGATGATGACTACAAAATGACCACCAAAAGGATTATAATAACCGCTAAAGGACACTAGATGGCAGAAAAGACTGAAATAGTTGACTCCCGTTTGTGTAATCATTTTTCAAAATAGGCATTTTGTTACTGATTTGTCTGTGTAATGAATATGTAACAGCCTTATAAACTGCATGAATTCATCCAGTGGTTGGGAGCACTTGTGTAAATACAGAATGCCCGCTTAACGGTGATATCCTTTGCTGTTGCGTGAATTTGTTTCAAGGGACATGAGAGTGTTTTCCCTCTTGCTTCAGCCTTGGTGGGGATGAGGCTGGTGATGCTGGTTTGACTGATTCATTTCAATAAATGCTCTCACACCTGGCGTCATGCGGTTTGTTCATCCCCCTTTTGGACTGGGAAGAGGATACTGAGCCATCTTCACCCCTTCCTAGACCCCCATGCACGCTGCCACGGGGCCAGTCCCTCAGAGCAGTGCTGACCCCTGCCAGTCTGCTCCTGCACGTCTTCCTCAGCCGTGGGAGGACTGCTGGAGACTGGAGGCAAAGTCAGCAGCAGGTCCAATGGAGACAGCCTGCCAGGCCCCACTGCAGCTGTGACAGAGGGACCACAAGGACAAGGGAGCCCCCAGTGCTGAACCATGACAATGTAGCTCTGCCAACAAAGGTTTTCCAGGTCAGCAACTCCCTGCTCCCCTCCAGTTCCAACACTGACCCACCAAAGGGACACTCACAGAAACCCAAATGTCCTCTTTAATCTGTCCATGCTTTGAGATGTGAAACAGAAATGACCACATCCGAATCTGGAGCTAAATCCCAGCACAGAGTGGAAGAAGTGAGTACCTGTTCCTCCCCCTCTAGCCTTTATGGGTATCCTACCAGCTAAACAGGGCACCAACACAGCAGATGGATGCACAGCCCCCTCCAGGCCCTCCTCCCACTGTTTTCTGGGCCGAGGGAGGAGACACCCTCTCCATTGTGCCCTCTGCTCCAAGGGAGTCAGAAAGATGTTAGCTGAAAAATATCTCCCTGACGTATTTCAGGACATCGTCCTCAGAGTCCTCCCCGCCTGTCCTCTCTGCGTCGGCACCAGCACCAGGAGGGGATGAAAGTGCTGGACTGTGGTCACTGCCTCCATCCGTGTTGGTCGTGCTTCTAGGAGCCTCGTCTGGTGTTGCCGGGAGCTCCTGCTCCTCTTCGCTCCCGGACCGGGCCTTCTCTTCACGTTCCTCGCGCTGTAGATTCTGACCAGAGGGAAAACAACAAACCCCGGCCGTGCGTGACTTCACTCCGGGAGCACTCCAAGGAACAGGAGAGCAGCCCAACATTCCCGTGAGCCACCCCTCACCAGGCCCCAGGTCCGTGGTTCTGCCCTGCAGCGCCGCTGGGAAAGAGGAGGGTACCGGGAAAGCCATGCGGCACCCGGCAGCATCCCCCGACCCCCTCCCAGAGAGGGCCGCCAGGGAGGCGGGGGCCGCAGCGCTCCCTGCCCGTCCTCCGGAGCCCTGCTGCCCGGCCGTGCTCGGGTACGACCAGGGCCGCGCCCCCACCCCCGGAGGTCCCGGCTCACCTCGGCCAGGACCGCCAGGGCCACCTCCACCAGTTCCGCCTCATTCATGCAGTACAGCGCCGCCGGCCTGGGCAGCGCACAGGGCACGCTCAGCGCCGGCAGCGCCCGGGCTCGCCCGCCCGCCTGCCGCCCCANTACGGTCCTGCCGTGAGGCCCCGAGCGCGCCCGCCGCTGCCGGGGCGCCCTCTGCAGGGCAGCGGGTCCGGCAGCACCGCTCTGCCGGAGCAGCGGGGGCTCGTGCCGGGAAGAGCGGAGAGGGCAGCCTGCGTGAAGCATAGCAGCCTTGGTCTGGAGCATGTTTTTTATAATTTCTTTCCCTGTTTGGGGCGTTTTGTTTTGCTTTTAGTCCTACTTACGAAGCAAACCTGAAAGTGGTGTCTCTCCAGAATCTCAACTGACCCTCTGTGAGGGCTGGAAGATAACATTTGGAAGAAAGTAACATCCCTGGTACTGTTCAAGGCCAGGTTGAATGGGGCTTTGGGCAACCTGGTCTAGTGGACGGTGTCTGTGCCCATGGCAGGGAGTTGCAACTAGAAGAGCTTTAAGGTCCCTTCCAACCCAGACCATTCTATAATTTTGCAATTCTAAATTCTAAAACACCTATGCAATGTAGTCAATGCTGCAGGGCTTGAATACAGCTGCAATCTTTCTTGGCCTTTTGAGAGGCCAATAAAGGCTCTCACTTGACAGCTCTCTAACCTCTCAGACTAACCATGGGAATTCCTGAAGCCAGTTCAAAGCCAGCACTGGATTTGAAGAGACATTACCTCAGACTGGCAGGAAGAGCAGCTGCACGACTAGTGTCACATCCCACTGAGGTGAAAACCCTCTACTTAGATGTCAGTCTGCCAGGGGACCTGCTAATCTTGGAGGCCCTTGGAATGGAAGGTGGGGTTATCAGATGAGGCTGTAGTCAGGAGGAGCAAGATATTCCATGGACAATAGGTACCTGCAGCATGAATGTGCCTGTAGTGAGGATTTCAGTATCCAGCAGTGTTGCTCTTGAACAGCTGTCCATGAGTATGGCTACCCATACGGCTCATGAATGGCTGTTCATTTTCCAGCAGAGTGTAGGCTCTGCCAAGGAACAACAGCACCATAAACTCCCAATACAGACCAGGAACATAAGCAGCAGAAAGCTCTGTGGCAATGTGTAAGCAGATGAAATGTATCTGCTTAGTCCGTTCAAAGACTATGCAAATACCTGAGCACAGCACTTGCCCTGATGTTGGGGGGCTTAGGGGGCGAGACAGCTCCAGTGAGAGCCCTATATAGGGCCAGACTGGTTCTGGCCTCCCTCCTCCTATCCACCATCAGGCAGCTGCTAGGCATGATGTAGCTTCTGAACTCCAACACAAACATTTCAAAGTCTGACTCAGGAAACTTGCTCTAGTTGGTAGCAGATAGCTATGGCCAGGTAACACAATACATCCAAACAAACACAGTTATTTTTGTTCCTGGATGGCTGCTTCACCCTGGTGTGGTGCTGGAAGCACTGGTGAAAGCACAAGGGCCTTTCTTGCGTGCAGGAGACTTGGCACATCACTGCCCCAGCCAACCTCCATGTTTCGCAGCAACTGCTGGACAAAGCATAGAGCTCAAGTGCAAGGGAATATTTTCTTTTTATGGAAAAAAAAACAAATAAAAACAAACTAACAAAATTATAACAACAAATGTTATACCCAAAGAACACTCCGGCTTCTCATCAGCCTTTCCAGTTTGAGTCAGCTTATTGTCATGCACTGTGCTTGCTACCTCATGCTTGCTTCCTTCAGCCTCACCTTCTTCTGCAGAACCCTGACATGGCCCGAGCCTTCTAGCCACGTGCTACTCAAGACTCCCTAACAGAGGGAAGTCCCACTGCCACAATGGATTAGTGGAGACTTATTTTTCAGTGCTGCCACTGATCCAGTCCCATACTGGCATTCTGTTGCACAGTGGTTTGGCAAATGTATTTATCAAGAGGCAAAAGCTACAATGAGAAGAGGGACTTTGCTTTGCCTTCTCTCCCGTGCAGTTTGTTCCCGTGAGTTAACACTGGTTTTGTCAAGTCTATTGCTCTTTCCCCCTTCAGTACTGTCCAGGTTAAGACTTTTGAGCCAGTAAGGTTGTTAATTTAATTTTCCCATCCATAGAAGCAGTGAGGCAGGTCCCGCAGTCCATGGCCGTGCTCCAATCCACTGTGACAACAGGAGCTCGGTGTCCTCCCAGGGAAAGGCAGCTCTCCAGAACCTTTTCCTCACCATTTAACTAAAAAGAAGGAAAGCATATGATTTTAAGGAGGTAAGTTTCTGCAGTGTGGGCAATGCACACGACAAGAAAAGCCAAAGCCTGATAGAGACTCTGTACCTCTAACAGCATGCATAAGTAAGCAGAAAATCAGAGAGATATTGAGATGTGTGTAGCACACACATGAAAGGAAGCTTCCGGTCTCACTACAGAAGCAGGTGTTCTTGAGCAGCTCAACTTTTGACATCAGCTGAACCGCAGTAATTGAACAAGGCAGGCTAAGAGCACACACTGATGAGAAGCACATAAGCCTAAGCTATAGCTCATGTTAGTTCAGGTGCTCTGAGTGCCCCAGATGCAAAGTAAAAATTCCATCTAATCTGCTTTGCAAGACCATGAGCATGTGATCAGTAACACTTGTTACTGAAGCATAGAAATTTGGGCACTCAGAACCATTCAGCCTTACCCTTCACTTAATTTTGGTACACAGTAAGGGAAGAGAATCAGGCTGGGTCTAACACAGAATCAGCAGGCACAGAAGGCAGATTGAAGATGAGCACCAGTTAACAATCACACATTTTTCACTGAACTAGCATGCATCCATATATTTAAAAAGTAATTAAAACTTTGTCCTAGGCACTTGGACACAAAAAACTACGCTTTAAGAAGGAGCACACATACTCCAGCTACATACCGAGGACCCAAACATTTGCTGTACACCACACACTGCTAAAGCGCACACTGTGTGAAACAGAGCAGCAACTTTCACAGAGCAAAGATGAGTAGGTGCTGCTTAAGAACTTCCAGTGGCTGATGTTGCACCCTCATAACTAACAAAAGCTTGTATGGATCCTTAAGAGTACTCCCCACCACTTCTGAGACTTACCTTGAAAATTACTCCCCCAGTAGAAGAACATGTCAACATGTAATTGCCCTCAGAGTCAAAAGCAAAAAGCCGTCCTCGTGGGAACTGGACTTGCTTGTAGCCACTGTACCCGGACAGAATAAAAGGACCTGTAGCTTCCCTGGGAAGGTCATACTCAGACACCTTCAAGCCAATTTTGTGGATATTCCACTGAATAAACTGGAATGAGAAAAAGAGATGACAAAAGCCTATAATGAAATCAACTGGGATGCAAGTAGAGTCACCTTTTTTTGCTTTTAAGCCAAGTAGGTATTCCTCACAAACAGAAGATGGCATTTTGTCATCTGTATCTAAGTGGCTATATTAATAAAACACAGGCTGCAAAGGCTGTAAGAGTGCCTACTATCCAGGCAAAGATATGCCCTGCCTTCCCCAAGCACTACTGCCTATGTGTCCTCCCACACTGCATGCAGTATTCGGGTGAGGACTTGCTTAACTCCTCAACCAAGGTCCCTCCCTGAGCCACACCTCTACTGCTGAAGACTCTGGAACTGCAGAAATTGAAGCATTTATTATAAACAACAGGGAGCTGCTGACAAGGAGATTTATGCAAAGTAGTCAAGGATCTGCTTCCCTGTGAATCCCAGATCTCAAATGTGGTGATCTCAGGGGCAGAGAAAGTCCATGTGAGGATGACCTTTCTAGGAAGCGGATGTCACCAACAGTAGGATTTGCACACAAGGTCCAAGACAGCTCAAACTGTTAATACACTTTTCAGCCACTCTCTCTGCAGGTAGCATGGAGCAGGGTGGTACTGCACACCCAGGATTACAGTTAGCAGCCCACAGATCATCCAGAATCTGAGCGTATTTTTACGATTGTCCCCACCATATGGAGAAGACTCCAGAAGTGATCTTTCTGCCAGCTGAGAGTAGGAGGTCACCCATAGCCTACCTTGCCATCCTCGCCTATGCTGTAGACTGTGTTCTCATCATAGCTGAACTCGACGGAGTAGACTTCCCCATCATGTGCCTTCCAGCTCATGGCGCACTCATGCTGCTGCATATCTGAGGGGAGAACCAGTACTGAACACTCCTTGTACTCACACAGAGCTGAGGTGAAGAGAAGGAGGCCTTGTACGTTCCTAAGCTCTCTGTGACAGCCCTCCAAACCAGCCTGGGGGAGCCCAATCCAGTCCCAGCACCCTGTGCCTATACTCCCACACATGGCTTTCACTTTGGCCACAGAAATCATCATAACTACTCAACTTTACTGGGCTGCTCACACACTCATTGTCAACTGCAGGCATTCTGCATCCAAGCACCGCTGGCACTCCTTCTCCCTTCATTATCCTGCCCATCCTCCCAGCTGCTGACAGCTCTGTCCTCCCAAAGACCTGGGACTGCAGTCTCCACCTGTACCAGAAGCAGATTCCCCATTCAAAGGTAAGAGGCCTGAACTGCCTTTATTGCAAGGACAGGCTGAAGAGGCCTGAGAAAGAGAAACTGCTCACAGAAGGAGGACTGATGTGAAGCCCTTGCATTTAGATGTAAGGTCTCACATTAATTGCTTTCCTCACAACTCAGCCTCTAGTGGCACTGCTACCTGGCACAGCCCAAGACCACACAGCTTAAGGGCAAATTAACTCTCCTCTTCAGCAGGAGAGAAACAACAATCCAGCAGCACTACCAGGGTCTCCAGCCAATGTCCTCCAGAAAAAGTCTATGTCAACTCACTCCTGAGAGCTCCTGTGGAGGAAAGACAATAGCTTCCACCTTGGTCTTCAACCATATCCCACAGCTGCCTCCCTGCTGGCAGAATGGTACTAGGGGCAGCCACCTGAGGACTAGAGGCCACCTCACTACTCAGTTTCACAGAATCATGTAAGTTAGAAAAGACCTCCAAGATAATCAAGCCCAACTGTTACTTCAGCATTGCCACGTGCACCACTAAACTATACCCCTAAGTATATAACTTAGCCACATCTATAACATCTTTTAAATACTTCCAGGGACAGTGACTCCAGCACTTTCGTGGGCAGCCTGTGCCAGCGCTTGACAAGCCCTTTGGTGATGGAAGTTTTCCTAATATCCAATCTAAACCTCCCCTGATGCAGCTTGAGGCTGCTTTGTCTTGTCCAATCCCTTGTTACCTGGGAGAAGAGACTGACCCCCACCTGGCAGAACCTCCTTTCAGGTAGTTGTAGGAAGCAGTAAGGTGTCCCCTCTCTCTCCTTTTCTCTAAGCTAAAGAACCCCAGCTCCTGCAGGTGCTCCTCATGTGCTGCAGACCCTTCACCAGCTTTGGTTTTGCTCTTTGGACATGCACCAGCCCCACAATGTCTTTCTTGTAGTGAGGGGCCCAAAACTGAACATGCTGTTTGAGGTGCAGCCTCAGCAGTGCCAAGTGCAGGGGGACAATCACTTCCCTCGTCCTGCTGGCCACACTATTCGTGATACAAGCCCGGATGCCAGTCTTGGCCACCTGGCCTCACAGCTGGCTATCAACCAACAGCCCCAGGTCCTTTTCCACCGTACCAAAGAGACGAACAATCCCATCTGCAGCCCCAGTGACCAGCAGGTTGCCATTGTGGTTGAAGGCTGTGCAGTTAATAGCAATGGGCTCAGGCTCCAGGGAGAACTGCAGCTGGAAGGGAAAATTTCCATTAATGCTGAGAAATGAAGCTGGGGGTGCTGAAGAGCTGAACTCCAGGGGAAGGAAGAAAGAAAAGACGGTATTTAGTAACAAGAACTCTGGTTTGGAGCCCTAAACCTCTAATAACTACAGACTTCAAGGTCTGGCAGTGGCATTTTACTGTGACACTAAACCAGCAATTCACCTCAGCCAAGCCATAGCTTTCTTGGCCATGGCCTCAAGATTGCAAAACCAGCTTCTGGCAGGCATTAGATTGAGTATGTTGCTTTCTCCTACATGTCAGGGACAGCACTTCACTTAAAAACAGGGAAGGCAAGGGAAACAGCAGCAACGAAAACCCTTCAGTATAGCTCAACTGGAGAAAGCCTGAGCAAAGCATCATTCAATCTACTTGGGATATTTCCAGTCACAAACTGTGCAGCCAGGATACAAACAAGGCCGTGGACTATTCTGAAGAATCCCTCAGAAAAACCCCCACACACCAATAAAACAAAAAAACTTCACCCAATCCAGCAGCTACTTACATTATTTATTTTTATCCTCAATGTGACAGAGGGGAAAGGAAGAAGGAGGAAAAAGAAGGGTGTTGAAAAGAAAGTCAGCATAATTTAGAAAGAGGGCTCCTACACATTGAAACAGAAGACACTCATTCTCAGCAAGCAGACTGAGAAAGGAAAGAAACCCAGCAAGTACCTGCTGCTTCATTGTCTTAGTGTCCCACAGTAGCAGCTTCCCAGGAACTTGGTTCATGCTTTTGCCCCCAGAGTTGATTACTGAGAAGTCAATGTGGGAGATGGGGCTCTGGGCTGCTGCAGAGCAGACAAAGGAGGCACCACTTGGGCTGCAGGCAAGCGAGAGGATCCTGAAACACAGGCACATGGTCCGAATCACCTCTCTCCTGCAGCTGCCTCAAGCAAAACACTCAACTACAAGCTCTCCCATTAAGACCCTGCAAGACAGGGTGCATTGTAAAGGAGGGCAGGATTCACGGGCTTAGACAGATTTTGAGTGTCCCCCATTTAACTGAGCAGTTTTACGCTGCTCAGGCAGGGACTGCCCTCTAGGTGAAGGCTGGATAGTCCTCCAGTTGCAGAAAAGCAGCAGGAACATTGAGATGTTCACTGTTAAAACCAACACCATTTATTTATATTTATATATAAAAATCAGTATTCCAGAGTTACCTGGGCATGTCTTCATCAATGCTGATTTCACAGAGATTCTTCTTTGCTTCTGTGTCATACAGACGAACCGTCCCGACCCCACTGCCAAGCAATAGCTTGAAACCAGCAAAGAGATGGAAAGAGTGTGAGTGAACAGTACAATGATGCTGTCTAACAACCACCAAGACTTAGTAATTTTTTTTTTCTATTTATCCTTTTAGACTAAATATTACTCCATTATGGTACATCCTGTCTTCCTGTGCAATCACACTGAGTAGGACTACCCTGGAGTCACAAGTCAGAGTTAAAACCCTGCTTTCCAGTGAGAAAAAGACCTAATAGGCACCAAGGTGGCATAAACACCACTTTCTAGACCACAGCTCAACATTACAGGATGCAAAGCATGTATGGAGTCTCAATATCTAGGGGTTCAAGGACAGAGAGGCTTAAGATTGTTAACTGTGTGCCAAAGAGAAAATCAAGTGGAAGCCAACTCCTTTCACCCATGGGAGGATGAAATCATCCAGAAGAGCTCACACATGCTTTATTAGTGGTGTTACAATTTCAATCAAGATTTAAATCATAGAGAGATGCATTATAAAAGAAAAATTGAGCAAGCCAAATCTTTGTCACTTCAGTGCCTAGTTTGCTGGTGAATCCCACATGCATTTCAAAATGAAGAATCTTTCTACTAGCAAGAAGGAAATAAATTCCACAAAGCAGAAGAAACATCATTACAACAAAAAAAGTGCAACAACTGCATCAACAATTTGCTTTCTAAAAGCAAAAGAAGAGACAAGCTGTAGCACCAGCTCTTCACAGGTGGCATTTTGGGGTTAGCAAGCCACACACTGTCAGAGGCAAAATGCGAAAAATACTGCCTCATTTGCAGGCCAGCCTTCTCATACAGCCCTGTATCTGCCAAGGGAGGGCATGAAACACTAGCAACAGTTCTAGGACTCAGAAGAATGCATATAATTTAAGGCTCCTCTCTAGTAACAGAACTAGAGAAAAAGGGATAGAGGAAACACTTAAACTGCCATGTTATTTAAACAAGCTCCAAGCTCCTTATGCACACACAAACCCTCAGCTCTTAAGACCCCAGTCTAAAACCGGCCATGGAGCTTTATTCACACCTGCACAAGTAAAATGCCACCCCCACAACCCTGTTTCCCTTTCTGTGCTGCTGGCTCAGGGTATGAGTAAAGCTCCACAGCTCTCTGGTGCAGGCCTCCCACAGGCTGCTGTATTCGGTTGCCTCTGCCTATCTTTACAAGTTGCTGCATGATCTGTGTGAAGACAGGCACTTCTCTCAAAGGAGCAACTTCTATCCTGCAGCTGTACCCACAGTGCAGCTTGGGAATTTCTGTTTCAGGGCAAGTGGTGGTGAACTCTTTGCCCAATACAAACCATACACTCCCCACTCTAGTTTTTCTTAGACCCTAGAGGCTCTGGTTCCCCATGTCCCACTAAAAGTGGAAACTAACCACTGCCCCAATCTCATCCACAGTGCAGCTGTCTAGAAGTGAACATGCAACACGTAGCAACACAGCCCCAAACCACCTGCTGAGCTCCTACACACAGACTACTCACCAGCCGATCACGCTTGGTGGCCCATTCCAGGGACAGCAGTGGAGATTTGGAAATGGATGAAGCTTTAGTTTGCATTATGGGGTTAAAAGACCAGACTTTGATGACCCCATCCACATCCAAGCTGGCCACCCTCCGTCCAGAACAATCAACCCTGTGTGTAGAATGAAACTGATGGGATATTTTTCTCCCTCAAATTCTTAGATGCAATCTACTAACCCTTCCTTTCCTGGCCATACACCAGTTCCTTCTGCAGGAATCAGAACTTCTTTCCTGCTTACTTCACAGTAACTGGCATAACGAAGCGCACTAAGCTCCAGACATAAAGCGGAATGCCCTTAAGCAGTATCATCCTACTTTCCAAGGGAGTTTCTTCCTGGCTAGCATTGCCCAATCACAAAAATCTCTGTCCATTCTCACTGCACAAGCTACATGCTATTTTCAGTCCCACCAACTTGACTGCCCTACAACTGAGAGCACATGTTCCACGTGCTGGACAGAAGAGAGGCTGGGAGAAAGAGGCCAGACACAGCTGATCCTTCTGCAGAGGCTTCTACAAGAGAGCCTGCTTCTGCCAGTGCATTACCTGCAGTACATGATGGATGAATGGTGCTCCCCATACTCCTCCTGGCTCAGGACGATGAAAGGCTGTTCCTGCCGAACCCCCACAGCCTCTGCACTGCTGCCAGGAACTTTGGTTGAAGTCTCTGTTTGCTCAGCATGCAGATCTGAGCATGGTTCTGCCTCAGCTATGCTAGTATCTGTTTTCTTCTCAGCACTTTGGCCCTGGAGGAAGAAATCCTGTGTGAAATACAAGGAAGCAGCTCCATATCAAGTTCCTCAGCTACCCCAGCCTGCTGGGAGAAAAAAAAAAAGTTGCAACAAAACAGAAGCATTGTTAGCCCAACACTCCTTCTGCCAGGGACCTTTCTGAGCACAAGGATCATGTGTTGCACATTTGCACTATTTAATATGACCTGCTTAGTTGCTGAGTCCCTTATATCCCCCTCCACGTGCTCAGCTATACACTTTCCTGTAAGAATTAAAGGAACCACAACATTTCCAGCATACCTCAGCCAATATCAGAGGCCCATTTACATGCTCATTAGAGCACAAGTAAATCAACGTATTTCAAGGAATTCTCACATTCAGCAATATAAATCTGTATAATATGCAGTTCAGCAAACCTGCACAAAAACTTGTTGGATTTCAAACCCCAGTGCATGCATTATCCTCATCTGCCAGAAATTTAGACTGTGCACACTGGAGCCACCACTGCAGCCAACTGATTGATGACAACAGTAGAGCTGACACGAGTCCAAAAGCTTAAAACCCAATCTGACAGGGCAGACAAAACAAATGGAGTTTTAGGAGGTGAAAGTATCTGGATGAGACAAAATCTGCATGGCAGAAATATCTGGAAGCATCTTAAGTCTTCTCTTGCCACCAGAAGTTGAACAAGAAGCAGATACAGCACATAAGGCGGTAAATCATCTGCTAGCATTCTTTTGATAAACCATCCTCTGAAAACTAAGTGTCCCAAAATGGTATTGGTATTAATTGAATTCCTGTTCTATAATACATGCTCGCCTAATTTAGAGTAGCTTCACATCACGACCAACGGTTCAAGCACTGCATATTCAAATCGTCTGAAATCACAGAGCTGGAAAAGATTGGGAAATAAATCCAAGAATTATTCTGTTAGTTAATGTGGGGAGGTAACAACCAGTGAATGACACTCGTGAAAGAAACAGTGCCACCTTTCAGTTTCCTTTTTGCTCACATGCTTTGAGTACAAGAGAAAGCTAAAGAGTATCAAGCTTTCCCAAGAGCACAAGAACCAACCTTTACACAGCCCAAAAATCACTGCCTTAACCTGGAACATCACAGAAAAAGTCAAAGGAAATTTCCTGGGAAATTTGGCTTTGCAATTTTCCAACCAATGCTGAAAGTCTTTTAGATGAACCATGAAGAAAAAAGTTCTCTCAAGGCCCTGAATGCTGAGTGATAGAGTACCATCTCTTTAAAACAGCACTCCCACACACAGAACAGCCACACATTGGCCAACGGGCAGCAGTCCCTCAGCACTGTCTCTGCACAAGGCAGAATGTCTCATACAGACAAAATAACAATAGCTGAGATGCAGCCTGTGCTCTGTATTTTTTGACAACATGGCTGCTGAAAGCCAGACAACACATAAGTGAACAGAAGTAGTCTGCTGACCTTCAGCAGTTAAAATCCAGGACAGTTTTATTGTTTCATTAGATTTTAAAGCAGGGCACACCCCCAGGCAAAACTGCAACAATAAAGTGCAAGGAACTCCAAAAAGCAAATGTTGCTAGGAAAGCAACTTCCACTCCTATTCAGGAAAATTTTCCATTAGTTTTCATCATCCCACACAGAGCCTGCATAAATCAGCCTAAGAACCTACAGGAAGAGAACTCACTTTGGCTGGATGAGTGACCCAAGTTCATTACCACTGAGGAATGGGGATTTTAACAAGGTATTTGAACAGAACCATTAAAAGTGAATGAAACCTTAATGAAGCCTCAGGACCAGGCTGTCGAAAAACATGCAGACAAAAGACAACTCTTCTTCCGTTTGAAATGCCAGTACTGATCATCTTCCAGGGACACAGAAATGAGCCAAGTGTAGAAGGAGTTGATTAACTACAGACATTAACCTTTGATACAGCTATTTCTGACTAGCAATTCCAAAGCTTAAAGGAAACACTGGCACTTGTTTCACCACTTAGTTTTACAGAAACACCTGCTTCCAAGCCCTGCAGTGCTGACCAGTACCTGGAAGGTCCCTTTCGACAACAGTTCCTTCCTTTCTTTCCCGTGCTCTTGCAAGCGCTTCTGCCGCTGCTGCAGGCTGGACTCGCCTGCCACTAAACCACTGAAGTGGCTCTTCCCGTCCTTAGAGCTCACCGTTCCTTCTTTTCCTTTGGCACTCTGGAAGGCAGAGAAACGATCGGGCAAAGTTATGCTTGTGCTAGGCTGCAGAACAAAGAGCAAAAGAAGCAGCAAAGCAACCAAGCACCTGAAAAGGCTCCACAAGCACCTGAAAAGGCTCCACAAGCTCTTGTGCCGCATTCAGGCCCAGCATACATTTCCAAGGCAGGAAAGGACATTTAGTTTTTCAGGTGGAAGCAAAACCTTGGAGCAGTGCCATGCTGCAAGTTAACTCCTTGGAGACTGAGCAACTTTCAGTTGAGAATTACCTGGTGATTTGTTGACTCTTTCTTCCCTAGCAGCATAATGCCAGTCTGCGTTGGAGAAGCCCCACTTGAATGGGTTGGTCTGGAAGGGCCCTTTTTACTTTGGGAGAGAAAAGAGGACAGAAAGCCTCCCCGGGACTGAAGAGAATGTGCTGTACTCCTCTGACTGCAGGTCATATCACTAATGAAAAAAACGAAACACCACCAAATAGAGTACGCAAGTGTAGCAAGGCAATCTGACCAAAGACCACCCAGTTAAGTGAAGCGGCAGCTGTTTGAACCACTGGACAACAGATGTTCATTTCCAAGTCAGTGCACCACTATGCATTTAATAACTATTTGAAAATATCCTGTTAGTGCCTGGAGCGGGTCATTACAGTTACTGTAACCAAAAGCTCACTTCACAGGGATGCCACGGTGACAGTGAGCTCAAACTGTTGCTGAATCCACTACAGGGCCACCTAAAATTCTTTCCGCCCCATCTGGTTTGTTTAGAAAGATCCTATGGGAAAGGCAGGGGAATTCAGATTTCTGTAGAACTTACTCAGATGGGATTCTCAATTCAAAGCATAAAACAGACCTACTTTGAGAGACATTCAGCATCCAATGTTTCACTGGACACTGACTTTGATAATCAGCAAGTTATGTTCAACAATCTTACAGCACAGGCCCTCAATATCTCAAAATCCAGACCCAAAGAAAATGAGAGAGCTATGGCCCATTTCTATGATTATAAACACCTCCCTTCTCAATCCACAATGTCAAAAGAAGCAGCTGCTTCCCAGAACATAATTGTCTGACTTCACTCTGCTACAGCTTCCTTTGAGAGCAGAGTGGCAGCAAGGGGAAGGGGAATACAATAATATTCACTGTCTCTATCCACTGTTCAAGGATGGAACTGTTCTACAAAATCTGGGTTTTGGGTTAAGCAGAGACATGAAAATAAGCAAACAGAACTAGCCCCCAGACTAAGAGACAAGTTGCACACACAAGAAATACCACTTCTTAGGCAAGTTTTTCTAATTCAAAGGGACAAAAATAAATACAGGAATAAATTATCCCATCCCTCATGTCACACTCATCCATACATGCAGATAGCATCAGGGCTTTCCACACAGCTAAAAAAAAAAAAATATCACAAATCAAACTCTGTAGCCTGTCATGAGCAAAGACTGCAGAGCAGTTATCAAGGTAAGTTCAACAGACATTTAAGTCTATTGAATCAGACAGCTTTTAGATTAAAACATTTTGTGTGTAGTACCTGCTACAACTTCTATCTGTCACTGGCAACAGGATAATTTAATCAATCCTCCTCCTGTCCCAATACAAGTGAAAGAGGCACATGAGAAACTTGAAGCCACAGCATTATTCCTAACTTGTAGCTGAGCTATGTATGCTTTCAGATCCCTTTAAAGCAAGAAAAAAACCCCTCAGTAACACAGTGAACCCAAGTACACAGACTTGCTTTGCCTGACACTGTACTGGGGTAAAAAAATAACAATTAAAGAAGCTGTTTTGCTGTGTATGCTGCCTACTTTCCAGAGATAGGCATACAAGAGATGTAGCCATAAAATGCACTTTTAACTGCAGCAAGTTCATGGGGAATTCTGTGCATAACTGAGCCTCACTGAATAGAAGCTCCTTTTCCCTTGACTTTGCAAAAGCAAGAAAACATCCCTGTGTAACAAGAAGCCTTTTGGGTCATACAGTAACAGTACCTACAAAACGACACAGGGCGCTCACCTATGGCACTGCAGGCACTTAAGTAAATTGGAATCAAGAGACAATCCACTTCATTTGAGCAATACTGCAGGGTACTGCACTGCTAACAGTGCCCAAGATGCCCAGAACACCTTGGTGCAATGCTGAGAGCAGAGCAGAGAATCACTTCTATGTGCGCTTGGGCTCTCACTGGTTTGCAAGAACCTCCCAAATGATGGGTGAGACGCCTGTCATGAATTCCATTAAACCTACTTAGGTCATCATAATTTCTGCCTGAATGTCTTTCTGCATTGACTCCCAGAGCAGAGGACAAGGAAGTGACCCTCCAGGAACATCCCTGACCTAACAAAAGCAGCAGAGCCTGTCCCCAGCTCTTCTCCTGCAGGCACTCACAGTTCAGAGTCCCCTAGTCGATCCATGTTGGCCACATAGGCAGGCAACTTGTGATGATGCATAACTGTTTGTTCCACCTCCAGTTCCTCTTTCTTCATGCGGGAGGATTCAGCCTGCAGAGCAAACAGCTACAACACGAGAAAAAAGCCAAGTGAACACAGGGTCACCGAGATTCACCTCCTTCCCACTCACTGATGTTGTTTACTCCTTTGATTTCAACAGCCCTGGAAGGGTGGGGAAGGAAAGAAGTTGCTCTGACCGGCTGAGCACCACATTAAGCCAATTAGTCCAAACAATCGGTACTTTCCGCACATGAAACCGGAGCCTACTTAAAACCCTTCACTCCTCTCCTGGGGCTGTAGCTGCAGGGACATTAGTGGTGCTGGGAAACAAGAGCTGGGCAGGGCAGAGCCCACCAGTCCCTCTCCATGAAGGCAGTTCGAGGCTAGGGCAACGCAGGCACGGAGCTAGAAGGTAATCTTCTTCCCACAGCCAAGGGTTTGGTGAACTGGCAGGGTGCACCAAGGTCAGTGAAACCAGGTCACCCTGAAATCCAGCTCCATACCCTGTGCAACTCCTTCCCAAGCACGACAATGAGATTTATCTCCACATTATGGAGAAAGAAAACCGTCTCTTTTTCTCTTTAGCAGAGAGGAACCTCAGGATGCAGCCTTCTGGAACAAATGTGGTTTATGCCTGTGACTCTTACTCACTTGAAGAGTTCCTCAGGCTTTTCTGTTTCTGTACATTTGTTTTTCAAATAGAATTCTTTTTCTTTTTATCTTGTATTTAAGGAAAGAAAATACAAGAAGAAAAATGAGCTTTAGAAATCTAGCTTGCTATTTATGTATTTGCATTGTTCCAGCAGCATTAAACAGAATCAGTACTTAATTTCAGCTAGCATAAAATTCAATATTTAGTCACATCTTTTTTTAAAACCTGTATTCTGTAGCTAGCTGGTTCCTCCTCTGACCTGAGGAGTTCTCTAAAAGGGAAAGTCTAGTTTTACCTCTGTTGATCTGTCAGAAAACTCATATCCAGACTGCAAATTAGATAAACCAACAGGCAAAACACAAACCATAGTTTTAATTTGACTAAAAGTAAAGAATACAAAACTGGAGGAAATAAAAGAGCTCTATTTCAAAACATGCCTTATCCTGTTGTCCCTATTCACTGACCATCTTTGCAGAACCCTCCTGTCAATGTCTGACTGATCTACTAACTACGTACAGTACAGTGACAAATCTTGGGCTTTTTCCCCAAAAATTGCCTCCTTTTTGAAATCAATTACTCTATTTTACTTCAACTTTTAGGATAGTGTTGAACAGCTTTTAAAACAGTAAAAACAGAAAGCATAACATACAACGTTTTGTAAAACAAGAGGTAAAGCACAAACTTTACTGAAGTATTTATACAGAAAGAGCTTTTATTTGGTATGTTTGAGGAAGTGAAATTAAAGTTCTCCTTACATGAATAAGCCTTCCTACTTGTACGTGACCATCCACATGTGATCCATAGTTTAGAAAGTTCTTAAACTGCAGATTTTGCAAATCTAATAGGAAGTTGTACTCTGAAATGACTGACCCACGTTACATCCTCTGCTAAGTATCTCCTGATGATACTGTCAAACACAAGACATGGAGCTGGGCAACATTTTGTCTGAGCCAATCGACCCTTCTTATGGTTTACTGTAAGATCTAGAATTGGGAAACAGACGTTCACAACATTTCCATTATTTGGTCTAAATTGCTTTAAGTGGACGTCAAACATGCTGAAGTGGTCATTTCAGAAGTAACAGCTTCTGTCTCTTTGCCAGAATTTACTGCCCATTTCTATTGCTTCTACTGCTCTATCAGCTAACCCCTGGAAGTGACTGAATACTATTCACAAAATCAGCCATACATCCCTTCCAACCCAACCCATTCTATAATTCTATGACATACACCCTTAACCTGCCACTAGTTTCACCTTGTTTTGACTTTGCAGTGTAACAGAAAAGGAGTTTGTTTAGTATTTGGTCACCTGTCAGACAGCACAGGGAGGGGAGACAATCACCTCCAGCAGAGGGACAGGAATACCCTAAACACACATTTCACAATATGATCACAACCCTAAGTTTGCTGGAGACAATTGAAAGATTAATCAAAATCAAACACAGAATCTGCCTTTGAATAACTGCACCCAACTGAACAGTTACAATGTTCTCAAACGGATGGAACCAATTTCACAAAACTCACAGCATCAGTCAGCAGCTAAAAAGTGATCTCAGTTCTGACCTTATGCCGCAACGATTCATTTTCTTCTTGTATGAGACTGCTCCTGAGACATTCAGCTTCAAAGTTCAGTATGACTGGAACTGGTAAGCAATGTTAAAGAAAATGAGGCAATAACTTGTGTGCACTTGGCTTAATTCTAAAAGCCAGCACTCCATATTGGCCGTTTCTCTGTGAAAACAAAGCTGCCCAGTCCGTACAACTAGCAAACAGTAAATCCATGACCAGAAGATCAGCAATAGCTTAGTTACTCAAGTCAACTTTTTACTTTGCTGTTGCACTAACTATTTCATGTGGACTTTGCAAGGATTTCTTTTTAGAGTCAGAAGTGGAGGACAAGACAGGTTCTGTTACTGCTTTACTGTACACTGAAGAAACAGTTCAAGACGAGCTGTTTTCCAGCTGCAGCATAAGCCTGCCCATCAACAAACAAGTAAGATAGAACTCTGTAGTGTGGGGCAAAAAACTTGCTTCTGCCAACAATCAACTGCTCTATTACAATGAGCTGTCACTAGGCAATGTTGTGAACATAATGTACCCAAAGAAGGATCTAACAGAAGATGCCAGTACAGTCATGGACTACGACCCAAGGTTTTATGCCTGTTTGTACTACGTCAAGCAAAGAATAAAAGCATTTCAGAACAAGATGTACGCAAGATTTCTAGTCACTAGCATCGGGATGATTCAGCATCAGCAACGACCACAGCTGTTTGTGCCCAGGGAATACAGCATACCATCAGATAACTGAGCAATAACTATTCCAACATCCTCTGGTAAACACCAGCTTTCTACTAAGTCTTGGCTGTAAAAAATCACCTGAAAGCAGGATGTTCTGTAGTACTATATTCTTGGCATAGATGTTAACAGTATAACACCAGGGCAAGTGAGATTTAACTACGGGTTGCAAAAAAGGATATGCATGCACTGAAATAAGACGCTCAGGAAGTTGTGCAGAGACACGATGAACGTATCTGCCCACTGGCGCGAGAAATAGGTGGCGAAGGTGGGGTTGGAGTCTGGAGCAGGGAGGAAGGGCAGGACAAACCAATCCTTCCACTCCACCTGGTTCTGGAGCTCGGAGGCCTGCTTGAGGAAAAACTCTTGCGCCTTGTCATTGCGGCCATTCTGAAACACAGCAAAAAGAACAGGGCTCACACTCCCGTTAGTGCCACCAGATTAGGTCTAGGAACATTATGAACACAGTAACAACTATTTTCACCATCTGACACAACAATGGTTAGTTATAGATTCATCAGGAAACAAAAGAATCCCAAAGACACTAGGAGAAGCTCACAAATGCACTTAATCCAACCTTCTTCCTAGTCACCACAATCCTGTTTAAAGGCTGAGACATGAGCATTCATATACAGGACCAAAGTATAATTCAAATTACTCAAGTCTACAGCAGATACAGCCTGAAAAGGTTTTCATCTGACACATTACTCAGACAGGACTGTCACACCTCAGGGTAAGCACACAGCAAAACAAAACATGAAAAAACCATTCCGGAAAGATACATTAGATTTTGATTCCTCCACCAAAATCCACCATTAAAGATCTTCCATCAGGGAATGGAATCAAGAAGGAAGAATCAAGGGGAGAATATACTCCATTGACTTTCCAGGGTTTGAACAGAAAAAAATCTCTGTTCCATTTTAAGCTCACTATTTTCTGTTCTATTCAAAGCAAGCAAGAGGACATTTATTTTCTCTCCCACATTTCCTTGTTCCAGTTTGAACCTTGTGTTCTCTGCCAGTATCCAAGTTAACTGAGAAGGACTGAGCTAGTAGGACTGCTATCCTTTCTGAGGGGAATGTGTCTTACATATATGTGAGTGTGAATATCTTGCTCCCAGAAAATGATGTTTCCCTCTTGCCTGTGTTTCCCTATCCTGCACACAAGCTTGTCATGTGAGTCTGCATCAAACTCCTTACTACACTCCTGATCATGACATATGAATCGCTTGTTCCTTATCCAGCAGGCCTGTCAGAGGCTCACAAGGGTAGTTTATTGCTTTGGTTTCAGAGCCCAGGATCTTCATAAAATAGAAGCCTAACAATCAAATACTACCTGAATAGCATGGACAAGGTAGTATCGGAATAAGCTGGTTTTGAGCTTGTTCACTGTTGGCCGATAGACGTCTTCCAAACGGCTGAAAAGGCGTCGGTCCAGATAACTCCAGTAATCCCGCAGCGCAGCCAGATCGTAGCTCTGAACAAACTGCTGCAGCTGGTCCACTATCTTATCCACCTAAAGAGAGCAGAACAGGGAAGACTTCAGTCACATGAGGGCTCTTGAGGCACAAGACTTTCTGTAACTTAGTGCTGAGAAGCTTTAACTGCGTCAGTAGTACAATACAATCCTTATGCATTAGCTACCTTCTAATCGTGGAAACACTCTGCATTTTGTATTAGCATTCTTCCACTCTGTTGCACTTTTCAAATGAAGGGAAAAGGAATATGATAGAACATAGCCAAACAGATTTTGACAGAAATATCACATTTTGTTGAACCCAACTGATGGGTTTTTTTGCAAATGAGCAAAACTTTCTACCTCTTTTAAAAGTCAGTTGATAATAAAAGAAAAGTAATAGTGTGATTAAATGTTGAAAACTCAAGTGCAGCACCTGAAAAAAAAGTATTATTTTTAGACAAAAGGAAAAAACCCTGTATTTAGCCAAGAGAAAGAGGAAGTCAGTTCCACTTTACTGCGATCTTTGAAGTACCTTAATCTTTAATAGCACCATCTACTAACAAGGCAGGGATAAAATTTTGCAACAGGATTTTTTTTTATCATTATGTCTCTTTGGAAATCACTTCTGCAGTATGAATAAGGCAGAACGGTAGTGTGGGAATAGATTTTCTTGTTCAGTGGTTTCTGATAGCCAAGACAGGCATCAAAAAAAGAAAAAACTGCATCCTGTATAAAATTAAACTAAGGTCGTTTAACACGTGGTTTGTTCTCCCCTCACCAGTTAGTACTTTAGGACATACCCAACTTTATCTCTGTGGCTTCCTGTAGATATAGAAAACTGAAGTTTGTGACCCCAGCAGACCCTTCTTGGACAATAATTCCAATTAAGTCAGCTGTTTGCCAACCTCTAAACATCAGCAAAGTGCTGGTGCTTTAAAGAATAAAAGCAACATGCTTTATTCATGATACAAGTAGTGCTTGTATTGCTGGTCAAAGAAAAATCTGACTGTTCAAAGCACTGCACTCGGTGCCCAAAACTGTTGCTACAGGGATATGAAGCTCACACAAAGGACTGAAACTGTATTTTTGAAACTGGCAAATTCTGTGCCAATTTCTACACATTAGTCCAGGTAGCTGGTACTCAAAACATACAAGCTAAAGAGCGGAGCTATAAATTCACTGGATAAAAATCTCGTGACCGAGAAAAGATGCAGGCAAAGAAATGTCTTCCTGCCGCTGCCCTCTCGATACGCGCTCTTCTGCGTTCTTCTCGACTCGAAGCCGAGAATCCGCTGGTGGGTGACAGGTCGGACGCAGGGTCCACAGCCGGCCAGGCTGACCAGCGGCGCGGGGCGGCTGCTGGGAACTGCAGCCCCTGGCTCGGAGGGCAGGCGAGGGGATGGAGCCCCCTGTCCTGCGCTGCCGCCGCTCCGGAGCCGAGCGGGAGAGGAGCCTTCAACCGGCTAAAGCCCCCGCGGCGGCAGGGCGGGCCGGGCGGCTCCGGGATGCGGGGGTCCCACCCGTGCGGCCGGCCGGGCCCCGGAGCCCAGCCCAGCCCAGCGCGGCCGGGGCGGCCGCTCCGCCGGGGAAGCGC